>PNEQ01011252.1:276402-353207 GCA_003012365.1 Medauroidea extradentata | reverse complement strand
ATGCCATGTAGAAAATTGCGTAGCTATTTTATTATATGCATTAATCTATGACCTAAAATAGAGCATCAACCCAAAGCACTTTTTTGTGTGTAACAGTGGAAGAGATACTAAAATTAATTTAATTTTAAAATATGTACAAATTTTACAACAAGCAGTTATTTTGCGTACAGTTTAATACAGTTTCATCACTTAAAAAAAAAGTTTAATAAAGTTTCATCACTTAAAAAATGTCGTTAATGCAAATCAGAGTTATGACTTTTTTTTCAGAACATCTTACATCTTTTATTTACATTTTCGTTTAAGTCCACTACAGCATAGAACCTCAATTATATCCCAAATGAATATATAACGTACAGAAATGCAACCGACACCTAGATTTGAACTCATAACCCTTACAGTACCAGGCTCGTCCCTGAAATAGCTATCTGTGATCTGCCGCAACCGTCACATGAATTTTTAAGACAGTAAACAGCAATGATATAATGAACTACACTTATCTGTTTATCGTAGTATAAGTACAAAGTATATGTTTTAAGTGGTCAAGGAATAAATGTGTTTCGAACAATATTGTTTCATGGACATACCCTTATTCTAAAACACGTATTTTGGTCACTTATTGTTAAGGAAAGGAATAATTCTCGAGTTCAATGGCCGACGTGTTATAATACATTGTCCCATGTATACTCAAGCCCCGTCTAATAGTTCATTGTGTGTTGTTCCAGTGAGTAGCAGCTAGTGGACACATGGCCGGGGCTTGTGCATAAATAGATCAATGGATTCCTACAAGCATGTCGTTGAACTCGCGAAATATCCCTTTCCCTACTTATTGTTATAAACTTTTTACATTATATTTATATAAATATCTTTACGAACGTTAATTATTGCCTCTGAAGCGACAGTTCGTAGTAAAACGCATATACAATATAAATGTATGTCACAAATTTCTGGGATAAGATACGTTGTGCCGAATTATCGCAATGAATGAGGAACCTCTGCAGGCATGTTGTAGTTCTGGCGTTGTTTGGTGTACAAGGAAACATTTTATTGAGCGTTTAAGTTAGTGTTACAATTTTCATCTCATTCTTAGGGGAACGAAAATTTCTTAGTGTTAACAAGATATTTATATTTACGTGTTTTATATTAACCAGGTTCACCGTATTTTTTAAGGCTATGATCTGTCATTTATTTCAAACAATTGCAAATTACTCAAATATTTTAAACCAAATGCTTTGAAAAAAATTTTAGACTATGTACGGTCATACGATACACAATTATGCCAGAGCGTTTTTTTAAATAATGTACCGTTTGCTAGCAACAAATTATTTTGCTTCATTTTGGTTTATTTTGACAAGATAGTATGTGATATTTCAAAGGCAAAAATCAAAAATACGTTTAGTGTAGTGGAACAGAAAAATGCAGGTACAAACGATGATGTATGTGTTAAAACTGTAAGAATGAATTTTTGATATATGTATTAATTTGCGTTTAAAAACATATTTTCGAAACCACTACAAAACTAAAGAGCAAGGCCTTAATAGGCTTTTGTATGTAACAAATTTCTAACAAGTATCTCACTGATAACGGAACTTCTTACTTTAATGAATATCCATCGTGATAATGTAGTTATAGAATAGAAATTACAATTCCCGCATTAACTATACTGGGCGATAACTGTGTTATTTACAGACATACAGTAAAAAGGAAAGAACTTCTAAATACAATTTTATATCCAACATGTTTACAGAGAGTATTTAAGTATAGATGTAAGATACCGTGTGTTATATTTACGAGGTACGCTACAGCAAATTAGCGGCATTTCTCCATACCGTTTTCCACAAATTTACGGAAATGTAATGTTTGTTAGCTTGGCTTAATAGGCATAAAAGTAAGCATGCCATGTTTCAGATATTTAACTCATAGACTATAACAAACATGTTCGGTCGTATTGTAAGAAAATTTAGCACTTGCACAATCGTGTGAAGAAAGATTTGTAATTATTATCCCGACTCTATAAATCAGCGTGGCTATATACTGTCTGCACAGAGTGAGTGAAGGGCAGCTACAGTACAAAAAAATAATAATTTTATTCACACCGCTACATGATAGGCAGTGTGTCATAATTTTTAGTGTAGATTGACTTACAACAAAACTTAAATTCATATTAGTAAATAAACTTTTTGAAACCTCAATGAAATCAGTTTAAAAACCAATTCATTATCAGCAACTATTTACGATTACAACTTCACGACACTCTACGTATAAATCTTCAAACTAACGTTTTAGCAACAGAGTAGAGATGCATCGATCTGTCCGATTGGTAATCATGTATTTGGCATTAGTAACGCAAAATACAAACGTGTTTGCTATTACATACCAATAACTTGTAATAAGGCCAATTTTCTTGAATCACTTTCTTTAAAAATTACATTTTTTATGTGTAATAAACTGAAAATATTTAGAATGTTAAATTAATTGAATGTATGCTGTACTTTTAATGTGATAACTGCCTCTTTTACTGATGAAACCTCGATAATATTAGTATTAATACTTACATAATAAGTAGCACAAAGTTAAAAGTATTATATTTGCGTTTCAATGAGTTACTTTTAAAAACCTAGTACAGACATCAGATGAATTAGCTTTTATGTATTTATTATTTATTATTAATTGTTGAAAATGTTCCTTTAAGTAAATAAAAAATATATATTTCCAGTTGTATGTAGGTGCAAGCCTATTTTGTGGGAGAATCAACAATCTTAAAATACTTTTAAAAATAGTAGATTTCAAAACTACCTATAGTGAAATTAAGGACGTTGCATTAATTTTCTATTCAATATTTTATTTTGAAAATTTATTTATATTCGATAATGTATTTGTACACAACCCTAAAATCAGTTATCGAAAGTTGAAAACGTTATAATAAGTACTTAATGTAGAGTTAAAATTAATGTATTTACTATGAAGACAAACCAAGGTATAATTCGTAGTCAGATCGTTGAGCTAGACGGCGTGGCGCCGCGCGCCAGAGATATTCTGTCTTCAACCTGCCGCCAAAACAACAGCGATTCGCGAAACTCGCCAAGAGGGGCATAAATAATAATTTTATACTATCCTTTTTGTTTCTTCCACTGACACCCCCCATCTATCGCGTAAAACAAAAAAGTTTCTCGCTTACTATATTTTACCCTGCATTTCCCGGTCAAAAATGTTCATGCCATCGTTAAACTTTTTTTTACATAGTAAATAACTGTCATAAAGAAAATTAAAGGATAGCGTCATTGGCAGGACAGTTCGTTAATACTCTGTAATTTTTTTAAAGTCAATTGACCGAATAGTTTTCGATTGGTGATGAGTTAGGTTTCTGCGATTTTTCGGGCGCGCGAGCATGACTCGGCTTGCGGTAGCTGCGAAGGACCCAAAATGGCGGACGATTATACCTAGTCTTTATAGAGCCCTAGTCTGGGACACTACGTTGCAATACGCTTATGTTAATGAAACTCTTCGAAGACTTTACTGCCTCTGTTATTAGACCATATTAAAATAATGACGTTAATGATATCTTTATTTATTTTTGTTTAGAATTACTATTACTTAAGCTATTCCTTAACTATACAATAAAATGGCGGCCTCCATGGCGTAGTCAGATAGGCGCTGGTCTACGGTGCGACAGGTCATGGGTTCAAATCCTGGTTTGTTAACCATTCACCTCGCTTCACGTTCATCGGGTGTTAAGACCACGAAGTTTTTAAAGTGTTGTAAAATACTCTCACCTGTCACCTAAAATTTAAATTTATTCTTGTGTCACAATTTTATTATAGCTTTAATTGACAAGCACGCACAGTATATACCTACATATGAATCTGTATGAGGATGTCTTTAAGCTAACGCAATGTCATTAGCACAGTATGTAGTCAAAAATGCAATAAATACATTCATGGAAAGTGGGACAGTTCTTAGATATGTTAACCGAATAGTATGGTTAACTTACAATAAGTATAAAATCATTGGATGTGATATAGTTACAAGTTTTTTGGAAATGTTATATGTAGTTGTACATTTTAATAAAAATAATTTCGTAAAATTGTATCTACATTGTCACTAAGGTACTTTATTACTTTAATTATTAATTTTCAATTTATTTCATACGGTGGATTGAAACTGTTTCCTCGTTTATAATTTATTCATCTTATTATACACGTTAAGTGATGCAACAAAAAAAACATGTTGACTTTATTGATAGGTGGCGAGAAAAAATTTTTGTTTATTTAACTACATGTACTGACATACATTGAAATAACCATTTTAACATTAATGCTTATTTGTTGGCCGATATAAAATTGTCGAGTATAATTCTACTAAGCACAGTAGAGGTAAATAAGTAGTTCAGCATTTCCGACTCACCACGTTTGAGTTAAAAAAAGTCAGAGGTCGGCTAAGCAGACAACAAAATTTATTCTACAGGCCATGAAATAGGAGAGTATCAAATATTCCCTCTTACAACTATTCACGATGAGTTGGAATACGCGTAGATATTAGAATCCTTTTGTCTGCAGATGAAACAAAAATGTCTACTTTAATCAGTGTACTGAGTACGAATTCGGACTTATGTTGTACAAAATAATCGAAACACTCCAAGTAGGAAATTAAATAGTATTTTTATTGCATCGTTATACGTTTATATACCGCTGCATCGGTAATATCTGGTAATTTACTAAAGATGTTTGATTGCTGCTAAGTTACAAACAAAATTCAATACAACAAAAAAAAAAAAAGGTACATGGAAACGGGTACAAACAAACCACAGTAACACGGATTTGGTTGAAGTTGACGACCCATTACAAACATATCCCAGTTTCCAAAAAGTTATTATTTATAAATATTTCATTGTTTGAAATTGCAACCTTCCACTTTCTATCGCGTGGGTAAGAACTCGCACTTTAAAGTGTGGGATATGACACTACGACAAACATTAAGAAAAAATTAAACTACGTGAAATTGCGATAGAAGTATAATTTTTAAGACAAAGTACGTGACATATATATAATTACATTTAATGTTGTTACACGAATGTTCGCTTGACAGACATGTGCGATAATATAGCTTGCTCTGCACACTGTTATGCATTTTTCTGCGCGCGTTATGCTTGCGTTATGCTTGCGTTCTACATATGTCTCAGCATGGTGACATAAATCGTGATAGTTAACCGTATGTAACCGAGAGACGAAGACATCATAGAAACTGTACCTTAAATGCAAGTTCTCCGGGCTGTATTTTCACCTTAGTTCTTGCCATAAAAAGTGCGCGCATTCCGTTTTACCCAGTTCGTACAATGTTGATGTATACACGCAGTAATGCAAAAAATGATTCAACATCTTACATGGCAGCTATAAATTCAAAGGATGCTGCAGTAACCATTTAGAACATACTGATGTTATAAGATCTACGGTTCCATTGTTTCCTCGCCAATTACAATGTTACCCACTCTTGATTTTCAGGGCGAGATTGTCATTTGTGTTAAGTTTGTTTCGCTGAAATCTGTTTGTTTTTAGTCCAGTTGAACAACATGTAACTGTCTACCAGAGTAATACAGCAAAAGTCACGAACCTGATGACTCTTAAGTGTATCATATAAGATGAAGTTGAAACAACTTCCTGTTAAGGAAACATAATAAATGCACGTATACATGAGAAAACTTTATATCCGCGAATAGTTGACATGGTGCATATCTACATCAACACGCTTTTAGCAATCCAAAATCCATTGTTGATTCTATAGGGTCAGACCTACCGCCTCCCACCAAGGCGATCCGTGTTCCATTCCCGTCGGGGTCGGTCCTCGGATTTTCGCATGTGGGAATTGTGCCGGACGATGCCGTCTGTCAACGGGTTTCCTCAGGGATCTCCCAATTTCCCCGCCCATTAATTCCGGTGCTGCTCCATACTCGCCTCATGTCGCCCTCACCAGTGCTAAAGACCTCGATGTTGAGCGCTGACCAAAATCTCTCACTTACTCACTCCATAGTTGATACGATAAGGAGAAGTTCCTAGTAATTCTCCACTGCCATGAATTGCAGACTTTTAAACGTTAAATACTGTTCCCCAATACATCACATGACATCATCAGAGCGAAGACTTACTATGTTGCTGCTCTTCTTGAGAAACATTGAAAACTGCGTAAAACAGATAAGATAGTTATCACCAATAGCAAATACGATGATGTGTTGGTCTAAAACAACCGCTAACCATAATGAAACACCTAGCATCATTTTCGTTTAAAATAAATATATTATCCGATTAAAGAAACTAAGAAAGTAATGTAGTTTGCAAAATGAGTCAGATCTGAATGAGCTAATTGTCGTCTTGCTGTCCCGTAATCCACACGTTGGTTATCGGTTCGTCGCCGTTGCACAAGCAAACTAAGAAATAAATTGGTAAACTGTCTTTATTTTTTCCTATCTCACGTAGCAGAGGCCGAAAATTTACGGCGATTCTATACAGCTGCGACGACCTCGAGAAGTTTGCTTCGGCGCCCGAACAGGACGGCAGTATTAATCACCGAGCAACACATGTTCCAGACGTGGGTGGGCCATGCATCCTACTACGCCGCGAGCGAACGCCGAAAACATCTACATTCCGGCACCAGAAGCAAGAAATCCCGTACGCAAAACATTTTTGGGCTATAAAACAACGATTAGGGCACCGCCTATCTCGGAGACCTTTAGTGAACAAGCATAGGAATAAACATGTTAAATCATAATCGGTGGGACTTAATACTTGTTGTACACACATACATGCCACAGCGTAATTTATTGTTTGTTTTGGTGAGACCTTCATTGCTGTTGGATACATAAGGGATATTTCTAAATATCTTGTAAACTGTGAGTACGTAAGAATTTTCACTATCAAAAATCCATTCTAAACGTTATCTCATAAATATTCATTCGTGTAGCAATTTTCTTGTATTCTCAGTGCAGAAAATAGTTCTCTGTCCGCAAGCGATATTGTTGAAAACAACTGAGCACCACCGAATATAATGTAACATGTAAATAGCATCTAGCGTTTAGTAAAAACTTTAAAAGTAATTCCATAAGTAGAAAAAGTATAATGGAGTTATAATCCACGCGCTGCTAGTTAGATAGTTTACGAGAAAATAATTTTAGACCTCCATCATGACGCTAAGAATCATCGTTTCGAAGACCTACATCATGGCTAATAGCGGTATTTTAGACTGGCGTTTATTTAAACATATCAAATGGATAAATGTGGAGTACAGGTATAGAAATGCAAAATCTTTGGTTTGCATTTTCCGCAAATTGAATCCGAGGCCTACAATCACCGATTAAAGCTCCGTAGTAGAACCTGCTGAAGGGGCCACCGTGGTCAAGGGGTCAGACCTCTCACATCCCGCCTAGGCGATCAGAGTTCTATCCCCAGCAGGTTCTATTCTGGATTTTTGCATATTAGAAACATGGCTGACGTTGCGATTGACTGGCGGGTTTTATCAGGGAACTCCCGTTTTCCCCAAGTCTCTAATTCTGTCGCTGCTCCACACTCATCTCACCCTCACCTCACCCATTCTTCAGGCCGGGCGGGCGACGGGCATGTCTCGCTCGTCGAGCAGCCGTACCAACCTTCGCCCCGACATTCTCTCATTCACAAGACCCTGCCAAAAGGCGGGAACACGTAGTGGATTCTCAGTAGAAACTGATCGACGGAAAACTAGTAGGCTACGTACGCTGCTGCGGTTTTTGCTCGTGTCAGTGTTATTCTTAGTGTTCGCACTTCCCTGTGCAATTTAAACTCAGATAGGCGGTGCACTTAAGAATTTCTCTTGATTGGGGTTTACAGTGATCTTTACAATATCTTAGTAGAAAACATTTTATTGAAAAATAACTGCTTGATTCTACTAAGCAGTTCCGGAACACGTCAAGCTTTTCGTAAATTTTTTGTCCATAGTCAGCAGTAACGTTAGATCTGTCGAAAGAATAAATGTATAATGTGAGAACTTCAGGTCCATACGAGTTTCGAACTGAATGAATAAGCGCAGTTTGAGTTCCTAGCACGTATTGAGTCGATGTGACAAGTAACTAACGAGTGCTTTATATGTTTCAAAGAATGGAATGGCCCGAATAGGTGTAGGCAGACGGAACTTTGTAAGTTCAATACAGTCAATGAAATACAGAATTTATCTCAGTTGCGTGACGTCAGTGTAGTTCTTATGCGTTTTAAATATATGAGAAATTTTTGGTCAATAGAAAATTCAAGTCAATTTATTTTACTTTTATTTGTTAAAGATGATCTGTGTTTACAAAACTAGAATATACAAATACGCTATGGGTATCCTCTTTAAAATTTGAAAATCAATCTCCGAAAATAATAATGACGTAATGTCAATTTTAGTATTTCTGAGTATTACGTTCATCAACGTCGCCATTCAGTTATATTGATGTTGTATTAAACAGGACAGGTTTGAAATGTTACTACGCAAATACCAAATTTTAATCATCCCAGGTTAATTAAATTTCTGCTTGGGAGCGATAGGATTTCAATTATCAGCTGTAAATTAAAAATAATTGGACAATCGTTCGGTGACATTGCTTTATTCGGCAAAAAAATCGTGAATTTCAACAGATTTAGAAGTATGTCTACTAGAGATTTTATTCTATACTGTGGGCTAAAATTTATTCCATTATTTATGGTTGGTTTATAAAAATCGTACTATATTATTTTGCAACACGAAGCAGTAGGTGCAGCCAAATTTCATATTCATTAACTGTCATTAATTTAATTTTAGGATTCTGCCAACCTGAGTCTATTTGTGTTTTACGTTGTGGCTAAGGATGACGTTTATGAGTGCACCTAGAGCCCCATTACCCTAATGCGCAAGGCACCGATCTGACCAGAAGTGTGGCACGTTATACGGTGAATATGTCACATAAATATTCTATTTTAGCATCAAAGTTCATTGTAGTTAGTCGCTTGGTTATTTTTGTAATAATATGAGTTCTCGGATGGAGATTCATACCCACAGAAAGGCTGATTAAGCTATGTAATAAATATCAGAAACATTAATTTAATGACTGGAGGTTTTTGAACACACTCCATTATTAAAGAAAACTATAGAGAATAGAAAAACATTTAAGCAGAGTGTGCTTTAGTTGTGCAACAGAATACGTGTGTAAACTACTGTGTTCTGTATTGTCTGATAGTTGTGTCGTAGGTTTGTGGTTAATATATTTTATCTGTTTGTCATTTTGTTAAAACAGTCCTCAGTTGTTTGCTATGGTGGTCTGTTTTTTCTTTCTTATTTTTCTTAGTTTGCTGTCGTTGTTTGATTTAACACGATTCCATTTGTGGAATCTTTTTATTTGTTTATATCCTGTTGACTATAGCATACTTTTCTTATTTAATTTTACGTATTCCCTATAATTTCTTCTCGACGGGCAGATGCATAGCAATGAATTATGTCCAAAGATATTGCATCCAATAATATGCTCTACCGTTGCACAACTCGTTCGAAGATTACATTATTCTAAAGTCAAAGTTTATATCAAATAAGAAAAAAATAATTTCACTCTTCTTTTATTAAATTATTTCTTACTTAATATTTGGTCTGACGAAGCTGTAAATTCCCTCTCTGCTTGGATAAAAAATTAACTCACTTATACAGAATGCAGTATTATTCATGAAGAGTTACCCTCCTTCCCAAACGCTTTTTCCGTACAATATTAGGAGTAAGAAGTGCCGTACACGTAAGTCCCTGGTTAAGTGAATATCAGCAGGTGCACTGATTTGTCTACTTTAACAGTAGGTCACATTTCACACGGGATGTCATCAACAACCTGCTTATGTTCCGAGGCACTTTACTGGTGTGGTTTAACTTCGACTGGTAATGCTCGAATACAATTTGATATGCTCTGATAAAACATGACCGATGGATTTTTGCGACGTGTGTCATGTTATTCACAATGTTTTGGATGTTTAAAATCACTCTGGAACTACTCATAAAAGCACATATTCGCGTCAGATGAAAAGCATGAAAAGTTATACGGAAAGCGCTGATTAACAAAGACTATATAAAACTCTGAGTTGTCTGTGGGTCTCACTGATTTAGACAGATAAACTTCACAGCCAGTACAGTGTAAGAGACTAGGTATAAATTATCAATTAATACACCGAAATCTCAGTAACACAACTGCCACGTACTTAAATTATGTTCTGATCTAATTCAGATTGCCTTTGAATAGTACATCGCTTCGCTACTTACACGCATGTTACATTTTCTGCTCCAAATTATGTGTCCAGAGATCTGAAACTTTCGCCTTATTTCTTAACGGCAGATTAAACTGCAAACTGTTACTAGCTTAGCTCTACGCCATCAATTTGAATTCAATATCGTTGCTCGCTGCGGGGAACCATTTTGACCAATAATTAAAATTTCCTCTGTAAATATTCAACCTCTTGTGAGACTTTTAAATACGAACATGATATCGCATTTGGCGCAGCGGCCAATGACTAAAGACCGAGAAGTTTCACAGGTTCAATGACCCGACGTCTGGACCTCCAAAGTCGTGTTTAAACACGGTTCTACGCAAATTTTTCGTGGCCTGCTGCTAGAGACCAAGTTCTACACTTGACAAGGTAACGCGCGAGTCAATGAGTGTTTTTATAATGGTTTGCTATTGGCCCACAGTTCTTAAAATAAAGTTTAACAACCAATTGCCCATTCATTTAAGTAACGCACATGTTTAAGAGTTGAAAATCATGCGTCTTCTCAAATGAATTCGTGAAGTTTACTATTTATTCTCAAACAATCACAGGGGCCGCGGTGGCCGAATGATCAGACCATTCGATTCCCACCAAGGCTATCCGGGTTCGATTCCCGGCGGGGTCGGTCCCAGGATTTTCGCATGTGGGAAACGTGCCGGACGATGCCGCTGGTCGGCGGGTTTTTAACGGGGATCTCCCGTTTCCCCCACCCTTTCATTCCGACGCTGCTCCACACTCACCTCATGTCACCCCTCACCCGCGCTAAAGACCACGATGTTAAGCGCTGACCAAAAATCTCTCACTCACTCCACGAATGACGACATCACTGTAGGGAAAATTAGGCATACAGATATTCGAGCCTGTACTTCAGGACTAAAAATTTGTATTTTAATTTTAACAGGGCATTGCCCCATACAGACCTCGATCTTGAGCGCTGACCAATATCTCTCACTCACTTTATGAATCAACGAGTTACAAACATAAACACCAGGCTTTGCGCAAATCCGCTAGGGCGACACGTAAATGTGGATGATATCATAAGCTGACTGCACGTTTCAAAGGAGTTAGGAGATAACCGCTGAGGGATAGACATCCTGCACATTGCGCTGTTGTAAAAACGAAGGCGGCGTATCGCGCGACGTTGCAGCCTCCGCATCGCAGGTGCAGTAAAGCGTTTCGCTGTGTTTTACGGGCGAGCGCCTGCGACTCGGTGTGAAAGGTCGACCGTCATGTTCCCCAGCGCGGCAAGTATCGATCTATCGCCAATCGCAGTCGCGCGACTTACGCGGGCATTGCTGTGTCGCGGAGACTGTCTCTCTGTCCACAACCTGCAACTAGAGAAGGAAAAAATTCGCGGTTTCACTGACCCGTAGGCTTGCGTGCAATAATACTTGTGAAATAAACCAGACAGCAGAGGCTCATTAGCTACTGAGTTCTCTACTAGCGCATGGACGGCTTTGCAGCGCGTCACGCGTATTTTTTTTCACGGGAAACCGCTTAACTAATTAATATAATATGTATATACAAAAAGAACACATACTTGAATCTATGCTACTATGTTTTCAACAATTCAGCACGCTTGTTAGAAACAGGATTGTCGGGCCACTCAAAATGGCTAAAAGAGGGTTTTTTTAGACTGCTGTAACTCCGAAAATATTACCTGAATTCGTTAATTGTAAATCGAGAGGCATGAGTTGGTCCTTACTTCATACTATTCAAAAACCAAAATGTTGTAGTCATCACTTAAAGTCCCGTAGGAAAAATACTATAACGAAAACCTTGCACGCCATTTTGGCGCGCTGCGGGTAAAGGCGATATGATTCTCGTCAAGCGTGGGACACTGGCTATTCGCTACGCTATTCCCACGCGTCAGAGGTGGAAATTCGACACCAGCGAAGACTCCTATTAAAGTGATACAGGCCTGTATTAGGAACATTTTTATTATTGGCTCAGATACTTCCAAGAAGAGTCTAATAAGTCGAAGGCCAATTGCGAAAGTGACACAAACTTAGAGTTATTGGAATCCTATAGCTTTTGCCGAAATGAAAACGAAAATTTTTTGAAGCCCTACCCACAACACATCACCTGGTACCTGCGAATTTCGAGTTATTATCTGACAGCACACACAGACTCTTAAGTTACTATATGCTCAACTAACTTCTGATGTTGTCCGGCGTTGTGTTTCACGCTCTCAAGAACTTTTAACCTATAATATAAGGTCACTACCATGTAATGCATAGGCACTCAAATATATGAAAGCCGGCAACCAGTAACATCACGGAATGTGTACGGGAGTGCTAGGTCTGTTGATTCTAGCCCTTCGCCAAACAATGACGCTAAGTGTACAGGTCTCTACCCACTACGAAATCGTCCTAGAATATCTCCGGCAGAATGTAAGTAAGCTGACGATAAACCTGCTTGCGAGTTATAGAATGCTTACTTTCTGCTGTACGTCTGGTTGCTAATTTTTTTATTTACACTGCGTTATATGTAGATACAATTATGATTTTTGTACGGGGATTTCCTGCATTTCTTGACATATGTTGTGGCACATTACAATAGTTCAGTTTAGAAGAATCTGCTTACCTTGCATTTATTTTGTAAATATGCTAAAAAAACACTATGTCACTATAAGTTTAAAAATTCAGCAGCTTAGGCTACAAGAGAGGTGATTTTCGAACTTACTCAGATTATTCGTCTGCTGCAAAATACCATCCGTATTCTAAATGCAGAAAGTCAAATGCATGCGTTGAACTTAAACCCGTACTTCTTACCAATAAAATTAGCTTCTTACAGCTTAATATACAATAGCCGTAAAGGCAAATAGTAAAGCATTGAACGTTAACTGAGTGGCTTGCAAAAGCAGCAATACGCCTTTCATCGTTTAGTGGTATCCTAAGGACTCCACTAGTTTTGTTCCTGATACATGAAAATCATACAGAGCCTATTTAGGAATTTTCAGTTCATATACAACTCTAAATAAGGACTTCACAACCCGCATATTTTGTGTTTGTCATGCGCCCTTCAGCTGACTGTTAAATGTTGCGATTTGTAAATACATGGCATTGTATGATATTTTATTGATTACTGCAATGGACTTGTACGATAAACTAAAGAGTTATGTTAGATATATGCGATTACTGCTGAGTCACGAAAACCCGCAGTTACATCAAATAAATGAAGTCCGAGTAAATGAGTGAGTATGTGAGAGATATTGGTCAGCGCTCAACATCGAGGTCTTTATCGCTGGTGAGGGGTGACATGAGGTGAATGTGGAGCAGCGCCGGAATGAAAGGGCGGGGGAAACGTGAGATCCCCGAGAAAACCCGCCGACCAGCGGCATCGTCCGGCACGTTTCCCACATGCGAAAATCCTGGGACCGACCCCGCCGGGAATCGAACCCGGATCGCCTTGGTGGGAAGCGAATGATCTGACCGTTCGGCCACTGCGGCCCCACCCGAGTAAATGGGAAACAAATATTCACCTTGGTCGGTTCTTGTCTATTTTCACTTTTATTTTTATTTTATACCGACTATACACCTGTTTCGGGATTATTTTTTATGATTTTTGAATGAAGGAATTTCTTTCCTGTACCTTTTTTTTTGGTTATTATTATTTTCTTGTTCGTTCTGGTTTAGTAAAAATATGAATTTTCTACGACTCAGTAATAAAATTCTCTAGTAACGAAGTTTACCTAACAAAACATCTCAGATTACCTTACAGAGTGTGCCAACGTCAATGTGGCGTGACAATCCATGAATTCTGCATTCCCGATAATCTGTGCTTGGTTCATACTCTTATTCATCCAAAACGAGTTCATGCAGAATATTTTTGAGCCGCATATTGTCTCAACAAAATGCTTGTTTCATCAGGCAAGCTTGCGTGGTAACTTACGATGCACACGCCATAACATTAAGTGGACTGTGATGTTCCGAATGGTTTTTACAACATCATTTTATGACCATTCGGACCATTTTTTTTCTCACACCGAATTCGCTCGCAATTCGTATGTACTTTATGCCGAAAGCTTTGGTCCGATTTTTTTGTTTGCTAAGGCTATTCATTTTAAAGTCAATGAACTCTGCTTTTTTATCTTTTCCTTTCAGTTAACGTACCGCTATTGACACAGTTGCTAGAGCACTCGCCTCCCTCCAAGTCGATCTTGGTTCGATTCCCGACGGGACCAATCCAGTTTTTTCTCATATGTCGTTGATCACCGAATCATCTTTGTGATATCATTATTTTCCTTCTACTTCATTCTGCGCCGCTCCGTACTCTTTTCATGCCACGCCTTACGACCGTTAAGGGCTTGGGTCCGTGTTTCTCGGCTTTCGAGAGAATTATTTTTTTGAAATCCGTACGAGAGTCAATATCGTAAAGTTGCTTCGTAACTTTCATGCAAATTGGTTTTACTATGCAATGTAATTTTTTGAGACAAACTGTGTGATGAGTATAGCTAATTTATCAATTAGAAGGAAATTTCGTTAATTAACTAATTAACACCTATTTTGCAGTCTTCTGACTCGACAAAATTAGAGTATGCAGTTTAAATAAGTCATAACAAAGTTACGAAGCGATTTTACGATATCGGCTCCCAATTTTGTTTTAAAAAACAATTGACGTTAAACGCGAAGAAACTCGGGCCCATGCACTTCACGACCTAGATGTTAAGAGTTAGGCGACCTGGCGCGTGAGACGTAGCCTACTGTAGCGTGGTACGGAAAGTATTTTTTCTTGTATAACCATTGAAAATGTTTCCAATGTGTTTATCTACGAAAATAAGACACACTTAACTGTGTACATTTAAATGTCAAAGCGCCATCCGTTAATTAATGACATGATTTCCAAGCTCCACAAAAGTGCTAAAATGAATTTTCCACGTTGCTGTAGCTGAGAAAATGTAAACCGCAATCGGAAAACTAAATCGTGGAAACCTGCATTCGAACTTACCTCATTATACCACAAACTTTCCACAAATGAAATAACAGGGTCATCGCTTGAAGTCCCATTAAATAGCGGTTTATACGTAAATACTGCGCGTTTGTTTAGTAATCTGCGCTAGAGGCGATGAGGTGTTTGACGGACGTGTTATGTTCAACTTATAGCCACCCCCGTTTCCGTGCCACGAACGTAAAAAAATGCTAGCGTCCACACTAACTCTTAAGCGCTAACGATAATTGCATTAATTAATTCCAACCAATCTGTAGCTTTTAGCCACTCGTTAGTTTAATAATACTAGTTTTAAGTACTAAAATGCGTATGTTGATTTCACTGTATTCAAAGAACAAAGTTAAACAAAAAATAAAAATTGAAGAATTCATTTAAAAACACAAAACATATTTTTTGTTTTACATAAGATATATTAAAGCCTACATAATTATTCACAAATTTTTTTTTTCAATCTGGTATGTCAGTTGGTCTTAGTGGCGAACATAAAACCGTCAAATGCTATTTTTCACGTTTAAGAATCATTAAACAAAAACTCCGGGAGATAAAAATTTTTCTTAAGAACAAAATTTTGTCAATTTTTTTCTAAAAAAAAAATTTAAAAAATATCTGCTACAAATATAAATATTAAAACATGGCCTTTAAAATTGATGTAGACGGCGCCCTTGAGCAATGCAATTAAATTATTATTTTTTTTACTTTACTGTAGTTCTTTGGCAAAGCAGTCTTTTTAAGTTGTCATATCTCTTATAAACATCCTATAGTATTGGGTCTCATTCAGACTGTGTTGGCAGAAGTATAATGACCTACACAATACCTTCAACAATACTGTAAATCTTCGCTGCGGAACGTCATGAGCAATGCTTTATTCAAGTCCGGCATTCAGGGGTGAAATACGGTCGTTCGGGCAGCGAGTGGAGTCGGTAGGAGAGCACAGGCAGATCACAAAAGTGCAAGCTGCATATGCCGATGCCACAAGAGAGATTCGGATTGGACTAATCCCTCATTCCGTTAGGTATGCCCTGTGCCACAAACCAACTACAAGGACTGATTGATTCCCTCCTTCTGCCTGGCATGTGCTTAACCAACCCAAATTTTGTAACTGCAGTGGGATAGTTTTAACTCTCTTTGCGATTTATGATTTACAGAGTCATAGCGTTTCAGCTGTCAGTAAAACCTGCCACACACGGAACAATGTTGCATGCCAGGAGTGTTGCATGCTTGTCTATAAGTTGCTTTTCTCAAATCTCAAGTGACTACGAGCAACAACGCGGGTTCGGATGCTGATTTCTCCTAATCGACGGTGAGTCATTTCCGTTGCGAATTGCACTGCAATATTTATGCAGTGGTCAGTCAGAACTCTCGTTGACTGCACGAGATATTTACACCTTTAGGTGCACTCGTTTTGAGAAACAAAAACATAAATAATGGAAAGGTTATGTAATTAACTGTGTTTATGCATAGATTTATATACAAAATTCATATTGATTGTGTATTTTACTATACTAATAAATGTAACTGTAATAGCTTGGAGACAATTCTTTGAGTTCAACTTTAAAAGCAAACAGTTGGCCTTTCGTGTGCAGTGGAAACTTGTAGATCACCGAGAGCATCAACTGCAAATACACTCAGTAAAACAAACAACTGAACAAAGTATTTCCCGAGCTCGTATATCATTTTGACCTTGTGAACGAGCCTTATTTGTTCATAAACGAAACCGACAACAACAACAAAAATCAAGGAAGTACCAGGTAAGTAGTTAAGTTTTATTTGAACATCACGACACATATATCTTTATGAACACGGGTGCACCCCACTCAGTAAAACCCTTTATTAAATACAATATACATTCAAATTATATACATTGATTCCGATTAAGATATGAAAATATATAAATGGTATGATGATATTCAGGTGAATAATTACTTAAAGTTCAAGTTCAGTTACTAAGCAAGGCTGGCTACACCGTCTAAAAGGCCAAGTGTGCACACTCGTAGGTAATTGATTATCATATTCACTAACAATATCCTTTCCTATGATTAACCAACGATACACGTCACCAAGAAGAATAGTTCCACATGGCCGGGAAATAGAGCTACAGAGTTATGTAAATTACTAACAGCGATGCACTAGTAAAGGAAGTGCCGATAACATGTAAACTTCTGGGAATGCTGACGGAATTAAGAGTTCAATAAATACCTCCAAATCCAGTTCAAGTAATACCAACTGTATAGTAGGGTAAACCAAGCGCGGTGGAGTCCACGACGTCGCAGTACTCAGTTGACTTCACTTTCGGCAGTAGCTCCCAGCATTCGAACGTTAAGCCACCTTCATATTAAAGATTGATTCCTCCCTCGGTGCAAACAGAAGAGTATCAGGCTACAATTTCAACGCTCGATCAGCGACATAAACAAAGACACCCTTCATAGCCAGAGAAACAGGAGACAAATTTCGCCCCGACCCTGTGGAGCAAGTCAACCTCTCTCTACGACGACTCAAGCAACCAGATCCTTCACGAAACACATCAACAGTCCAAACCTTCCAGCCCCGACCGCAACGCCGCCTAGCGGCCCCCTACCGAAACCCCGCACCATGCAGAAGTGCCAACTACAAAAACCAAAGAAACTAAAAAAAAATCACTAAAAAAAATAGGAATAAGCGAAGAAGATGAAATGGGGAGGGTGACGGAGGGCACGACATAAAAACCTACATCAAAGAAAATACCAGCTATACTTGCTCCACTATTCTTAGAATATATAAATGAGCGAGGCGGTGCATGGGTAAAACAACGAACTCGTATTGGGAGACATGAGTTCGATTTCCTATCCACACACACACACAAAAAATATATATATATATATATATCACCAGCCAATACTGGGGAGGTTTTTGACTATAAACTCTAAACATGAGTTGGTGGTTTTCAATGATTCGCGACGGGGCTGATCGAACTATATAACCAGTGTAAAGCCAATGAAAATTGGTGAATATTTACTCATTCCGACTTACGGTACTAACATTCCAAAAGAGAATCAACCAGTTAATATTCACTAATTTACCAGTGGTTCTTAACTAACTAGTTTAATCTGTTCCATCCAGAATATGTGTAATCCACTAACATATTAGCGAATAGTCACTAATCAGGTTTAGAATGTAAGAAGGTTTGTTTGAAAATCGCGGGATTTTTTTTGTGCCAGCGTATTATTCATGTTGTTGAAACGTCCTGCGCCTTATTTGATTGGACGATATTTGAGTGCCACGATGTAGATGTTTGCAGACGAATTACACACGTTCGCTCGTAGAGCACCCGAATTAGCCGTGGCCCAGTCAATTTGGGACCCGCCAAAAGCGCAAGTATAGCGTGAAAATTTAATACATTACATTTATGCCTAGTAAATGGTCTAATACTATGGCAACGGCCGCTTCTTTCCACTTTACCCGTGTTACCAACACAATAGTCATTTCACTAACGTTGACGTTATCAACTAGACGTTTAAATAATAATTGGTTGGTAATCAATGTAGGCATCTGAAAATTTTCAGTTTATTTTTTCATCACTAGTTAGAATACGAACATATATTAATTCGTGTAAGTTTTACAATTTGCTCACTGACATATTTGACAGTTCTGGATGGTGATGGGCCAATAACACAGACGAAGGTGAATGCAGGTAGAATTACGTGGTATGATTGTGTCAGTAATCAGCCAGTGAACATTTTATGTTTGAGTACTGAGGTATTCTCTGGATAGTCTACGTGACAGTCAACCAGCGAGTTTTTCTTCCCTCTACGTACGTTCGTCACTGATTTCTTGATACTAGGAAAATTCGCGTGTTCACCGACCTGTAGGCAAACAAAGTATTTCTGTGCATTTAAGTTGGTAACATGCACTTATTGAGTGTTCGCTGACAGTGATACCACACGGTTGCACATGCATTAGTTGCTTTCTTTATAATTGGCTCAGGCCTGTCCATAAGGTGTCCAATAAATCAATGGACTATTCACAAAACTTACACGAACCTAAAGTGGTTCCAATTCTAGATAGTGCTTAAAAATAACACGACATTTTCAGATTCTCACTTATTACTGAAGAAGCTTGTTTCAAGAAATGTAAATAGTGCAAAAGCACTGGTATTTAGTGAGTAGGCCTATATTCCGATTACGAATTATATCACAGGGTACTAAACATAAATATGTTATTGTTCACTGATTTAATATTTTGACACTGCTTAGCCTGGAATACATTGAAACAACGCAGAAAGTGATAGTGCTCTGTAAAAAGTGTGATTGATGAGTTGTAGGGTACGCAAATAAAGTCATTATTTTGCATACTCATTAGAAAATTTTTAATCATTTATTTCAATAACATAATTTTCGCGCGTTTCTTTACGGGGGCTGTCCGGTTGGCGTAATAACAAAATCTGAAGTATGATGAGCTTAAAAATTAATTGCTTACAAATAAAATTTTTGACTACCATTGCTAGATAATTTAAAAATTCACGTTGTTATTTGCAACAGCCAATAATTCACAGGCCTATACTCGTACAAACACACTTCTCGGCGTCATTAGCTCCCCGCCTTCGTATCTTTGCATGCCCACATTACAGAATAGAGGACACTATATCATTCTTTGGAAAAGTCTTTCACAAGCTGTATGTCAATAGAAGAAGTCAGATTGGCGCGCAGTAACTGGGAGACATCTCTCTTGTCAGATACATGTGAAATTTGCATGTTTTGTGACATTGGTGGAGACAGGAAGTTCTCGCGAAAATATTTTTACACAGTAGTTTCACTGCATCACGCGCATATCTTCAGCTCTGCTTCATGGTCAATGATTGGATGTTTTAACTCCCAGAGTCTTGAAGATCTATTCACAAATCACGTACATGCGATGTCGCAGTTAAGAGTGAGTGATAGTCACCATCTTGAAGTTTTGTATTTTGTGTCATAACTAGAGGTACGTCAATTTCGCGCAGCAGCCTAGACTTGTCAGTCCTATACACCCACTGGCCACAATCGATTATCTATTGGCTTATAACCGTACAAACAGGTAGCAAGCGATAGCACTTCGCATTATTTCCTTATTTACTACTGGCTTGCAGTATTCAAACACGTATCGTAACAGCCGTCAGCAAGTCAGAGACATGACAATGAAGTATGCGTAGTTGGCGTTCAACTTGACCTGGAATGTATCTGCGAAATTTACGTACCTCTTGTCATAACTTTTCTTCTTGGTAAATTTTTGGAACTTTAACCTAACCACGGAATAGAATACATATTGATAGAGTTTTAGACACCATAAATCTTTATTTTTCATTACTGTTGTTGCAGAACAAATTTCAGTTAAGAAAGTAAATAGAATTTCTAATTGCAATTCGATCTGTAACAGTAACAACAACAAGATTTTACGGTGTCTAAAATTCTATCATTAAGTATTAACATACAAAAATTCAAGACTGTGACTATCACTCACTCTTAAGAGGGCGTGGTAAATAAAAAAAGGCTCAATTTTTCAATTAAGTTCGACATTGTCTTGAAAGCCAATATAGAAAAACTGAAAAACAGTATAATCCTTGATAATTATATTTGCCAAATTCATGAGCAAACAGTTATTCAGAATGATGAGTTTGTTAAACTCGATCCCTTGCACCACAATTAAATGTACGAGATTTCGGCGCCGGAGATCGCTCTTCAGAAATACGCTAATCAAGATAAATGTTTGCTCAGGAAGTTGGCAAAAACTATTGTCTAGGATTACTGTTTTTTTTTTTTTGCAAATTGGCTTCGAGAAACCGCTCAAAACTGATGTTTTTAGCGCTGAACTATGTACCACGCACTGTTAACCTTGTTCTGATTGGCACAATAAAATGAAGTAAGACACTGCGTAAGAACAAACAGCCAATAAACATAAAGTAGAACTGCATATATACACATCAGGTACTGAAACAAAGTGGGGAAAATATCATTTAGCAAAAACTTCCTGTCTATAGTCATCGGTAAATATAAATTTTTATTGTATATATAATTGTTTTACAAGCGTTGAGAAACCGTAGTCGATGCAGTAGCTAGGATGCTTGCTGACCTACGAGTCGGTCCGGGTTAGATTCAATGTGTGGGGTTAACCCGGATTTTTGCGTGTCCCAATCGTTCCGGACGATGACGTTTGTCGGCCAATTTCTTTCTGAAATCTTCGGTATTCTCGGTCCTTCCATTCCGGCGCTGCTCCAGTGTCACCTCATACCACCTCTCACCATTGTTTAAATCCTCTTAAGCGGTGACGGAAATCTCTCCGCTTTCTTGCGTTGAAAATTTAGAGTTAAAAATTTCTCCTTGATACCTTGAAGCATATAGTTCAGCATTTCAATAGCTAACCAAAAAACTGTCTAAATTATAAACGTGAGTTAGATACCCAGTCCCATATATAAATTATCCATTTTAAAGTATCCGAATACATGGACTGTATAAATACACGCAAAGAGATACGGTACCACTTTTGTTTTCGAATCGGTGAAAAGTATCGGCCAGCGTTTTCTACGCATTAATAAAAAGCGATGAGTATATATTCTCATTTTACGTTTGTTTATTTTGTGAACCGTACGAAGAAATGTATTACAAATGTATTTAAAAAGCTTACTATAGGTGGTTCGGAATAAAGTGAGCACTCAAAAAAGCCCTGCTAAATTTCTATTTTCAATCAATTCGTATCTTTCCGCGCGTTACGGCTAACGACGGGAAATGTCTGACCTCTCTGGACACGTCACTTGATGTTTGCGCGTGTGAGATAAAATTGTTCGGTCGGTAAGAACCTGTCCAGTTAAATAAAACGTGTTTATTAATTATGCAGAACACAAATTGTCGAATTCGGT
Source organism: Medauroidea extradentata (assembly GCA_003012365.1). NCBI lineage: Eukaryota > Metazoa > Arthropoda > Insecta > Phasmatodea > Phasmatidae > Medauroidea > Medauroidea extradentata. The sequence continues at coordinate 331,127 of PNEQ01011252.1, read as the reverse complement.
TTATTTTATTTCAGAGCTTTTGTACGTAAATGTTGCATTTAAGTAAGAAAAGACACTGGACTATGTTTGGCATATCGCTCCCAACCGTACAGCGAGTAATGTAACTATTGTTAATGTTAAATTATATGAAGTAACGGTTAGTGAATTTTTCCAAAGGTTAAATCTTTAGTGCTCACTTTATTCCGAATGACCTATACTATATTATTAACACATTTTCGTACGAAATATATGGCATAACTTTCTGCTTTATTTTTTTTTCTAAAGGAATCTGTTGCCGAAGTTTGTCGGCGATCTTTGTGAACACCATATATATATATATATATATATATATATTTATAAGTATGTATGTACATGTGTGTTTTGGTGTGTGTGGGTGAGTGTTGATGCGGCTATTTGTGTTTTGGTTTGAGTGCGTGTCGTATTTAACTTTCCGACCTTTGACAGAATGTGGTGATTAGTGAGATATTTCATTTAGAGGCATTACATGTAGCTGCCAGTGATGAAAACTGTAAGGCAAATGAGTCACGTAATTACACTTATATATACACTAACACTATTGCAAAATATTTTTACACAGAACGAAAATTATTACTGGCAGTGTTTCTTATACTTTTGAATGTTATAGACGTAGCTAATAATTGTTCATAATAGCAATAGGGACGTAAAATTATGCTAGTTTCTTAATTCAAATTACATTAGAATAAAAATTGCAAGACTATTCCAAAGAAGAGGTATAATATGTACTTTTCTATGTGCGGTCCTTCGATAAATAGCGTTTTGTTTTTCGTGCTACCATGAATTACTTATAGGCAGAACCACGATCTTGTCACGAAAATAATTTTGCCCTAGTTTTTTTTAGTGCCTTATGTGCACTTCAGCAGTTCTTTATGGTTCATGGTTATTGGCAGCGTGTCTTTGTTCAGACAGGTCTTTCATTTGACTGCACCAATCAAAATAATGTCACTGTGACATCATACGTCTCTTATTGGCCAGTAGAAGCCCAACACAAGTGAGAGTTGAAACAGCCAATCACGGAAAATGAAGCAGAACTGCAGGTGTGCACATTAGACATTGAAACCAATTGATGCAAAAATATGTTCGTCATAAAATCGTGCCTCTACTTATATATAGGCCAGCGGGTGTAACGAAGTTACTGATTTTTAATACACAATAAAGGTCACCTCAAATGCCTCCTGTAAAAAAATATTGGTGAAAGCATAAATCTGGGTAATGCGAAAGACCTTAATAAAACACTTACATCCCTCTTCGCCCGTCCTTTCCAGAGAATTTATATAGTGCGTGTTGGTTTGTAATCGATAAATAATTCCGGCGTTCTAAGGAAATAATAACCGAGGCGCAGAGTTTTCCTCTATAAGCTTTCTGTCAGTATAAGTGGCCAAAACTGTTTTAATACAGCGATCAGAAAGTCTTCAGGAACGTAGACATGAACAGAACAATTTGAAATCCTGTGTACGTAAATACATATAGTTAGTGTTATTTTTGAACGATTTTTATATTGGGGATGAATTACAAACTATAGAAATATTTTAGACATACGCCATTGCAGCAAATAGTGTGTCACAGAAAATCAGAGAATACACCCACACAAACAGATAAGTAAACAAACAAACTGTCTTTGTTTGACACTAGCAAACATGGGCTAACATATAAAATTCCACAAAGAATTATTTGGTGAGTTACAAGAGAAAATAATTACAACAAACGGACAAAACAAATCAAACAAAATAAAGTGCTAGATGTAGATGACACAGCAAACACACAGACGCCATTTGCTGCAATGGCGTATATCCAAAATACTTCTTTAGTTTGTAAATGTTATTAGACTTACGGCACTATTTAATGAATAGTAAGTAACGGCGTGCAAAGATTTTATTTAAAAAGAAATTAATGTATATAATTATTCAATTTTTATGTTGATTAAACTATGTTTAATAAAACATCTTAAAACTGCACGCGAGTTTTCAACTCTTTTGAGTTCCTTACTCCACAAAAGTGTTATATTTATATAATTATATTGCAGCCTGATGATGCATTGCACGTGACTATTACACATTTTAAGTAACTTCAGTACCAGGAAATGTGTCTCAAAGATGTTCTCAATTATGAATTGTTTTATATTTAAGGTTTCCTGAGAACATGAACTAATATGTGGTTTCGGTTTTGTGCTTACGTGTCTTATAAATGTCATGCCTCAAAATATTCTTTAAGCTTCCTCTTCTCGCACTAAGTGGCTAATCAGTAAAAAGGTGAAGATATAATACAAGTAGAAGAAACTAAAAACGAAACATGCACTTACCTAGTCAAAATAAAAAACTTTTTCTATGAAAAAAGCTTGAGAAAAAACTCGGTCATCAGCAGTGATCAAAAACATACTGAAATTGCTGAGTTAAATCACTGTTGTACGGACATTTGGTTAATTTAGCAGTATTGATAATGGCCCTGTTTTGTGTTGTTTACCTTCGTTTTAAACTTACACTACAAGAAGTTCTGTCCTATTCTGTCTACCAACAGCAGCGCCTAACAGTTAATAGAAACGTGTATCGCTAGTAACGAAGCATCAGTCCGTGTAATATTCAGTAACGCAGTACTGCAAAATTGTCAGTAGAGCCTAATTAACCTAGCTTCCCATGTATCAGTGAAGCAGTAGTCAATTTTTGGCAACATACTGTCAAATTTGTGGGATTTAAAATACATTTGGCGCTTGACTAGGACAATACTTAGGAAAGTCATATACATAAGCGTTTCACTGAAATTAAGTCTTTAAATAATGAAGTGAAACAAGTCATTTTCTGATGCATAATGTTTAAAGTTGAACTGACAACGAAAAAATTATTATTAAAGATATTTAATAAAAAAACTTTAGATACGGTGCATTAAAGAATAATTTCACTATACCAAGTTTTATAAGAAACGTGTGTACAGTCTCGGGGACGTGTTTTGTGACTGGGAAAGTAGAAGTTTGGAATGGAACACCCATCCTCTAGTTCAAATAATAAGTACGGTAAATGGCGTTCAGACATAGGGTGCAAAGCAATAAGAGGGAGTGGTAGACAATTTTGTTGGATTTCATGTGTTTGAGCCATAACATTTATTCAAATTGTATTATCATAATTTTCTCTTCGAAAAAGTATTGGACATACTGCTTTACATAAGTAATAATTGAATTTTTCATTTATTTTTGCATGACAAATAAATGAAAAATCCAATTATTATCTATCTTAAGCCAACCAAGAATTCATACATATTATGCTTTGTCGAAGAGAAAATTTTGATAATACAATTTGAATAAATGTTATGTATCAAAAATTGAAAATGCAATAAAACTGTCTAACACTACCCCTTAACGTAGGATGTTGTACAAATTGATAAGCATTTTAATTTGACATGCTTCTTGGCTCTAAGGAAAGTATGTTACGTCGTATGCACGTTTAATTGGTAAATAATTTGCGTTCACACCATCGGTGCAGATGCGAATCGTGAAAGTTTTTCCAGAGAAGCAATATCAGATCCTTCTGTACTCTCTGGGAACGTGAGATAAACCTGCATGACGGAATTTGTTGAATTTTCCCGAACTGAGGTCGTGTACTTGGTTAATTGATTTCTCGCTTCTTGTAGGCTTCTGCCCATATCAATCTAATGATTTCACAGACAACTAAGACTTACTTGTGCCCCACGCTTCCCTACTACATCGTAGTAAGCACGACGTCATTATAAAAATATATACCTTTGTTTCAACTCTGTACTACGTACTGTTTCATTGCCTGATGAGTAGGCAACAAATCCTGCACCCGGGCGTAAAAACGCATTCGTTGGCTCCCAGCTGTAAACACATTTCGGTGGTACGATGCTTACATATCTCTTAGTATTGAAAATGATCCAAGGTTGTTCTACATCAATCGCCTCTATTTACGGTCTATGATAGCAAGTCCAAGTTGGTACACTATCATTCAACGCTTTGTATAAACCTTTCTTCAGGACAGAATGTGTCGATTTTGTGTAATGGTAGAATTACAAAACGTAACCTGAATGAGATTTTTCAGATTTAGTCCGTTAAGTAAATGTTGTGAAATTAATGCTCCCCTTGAAATAAATGGCTTTACACTTTAATTTTATAAACGTTAATAAAATATACAATTCCTTGCAATTAAAGAACGAAATTCTGGATAATGTCTAAACCAGGAAAAATAAAGTGATTTTATTTAAATCATTAAATTTTTAAGTGTATTTACAGTGCAGCGTTACACCCTCCTTACTAACTTCATGGAAATATTGAAAACACGTATTCGTCTTAGTTTTTAATAACATGTTGCCATTCAATGCCGTCCTAAATCAGCCAGTATATTGCTGCAATTTTTGTGTTCGTCAGAAGGAAATATTAGCAAGCGTATTTTTGGTAAAGAATACCTCCATTATTTTTGTGTATAATAAAGAGGTATCGTGTTTTTTCTACAGCTAGAGAATCGGCCATTGTTATTGTTAAGAAACGATATAAACTTACCAATTTTAAAATGTTAGAACCTTTTTTCTAATAGATAGCCGGGGTCATGTGGTAACTTACCAATAAATAAAAGGGTTCAGCGGATTGAAATTGACTAAATAAATAATACTTCATTTTTAATAAATGAGGTTTTTATGTCAATTTTTTTTATTTTATTTCATTTATTCAGAATTCGTGGAGATTATGTAAGTGGCACATTTTCGGAAAGCTTTAAACCTGTCGAATATGGAAATCGATGTTTACATTTGCACGGGCGTAATCTTGAAATCTCAATATGGTGGCTGTTAAATTAAGGATTTTGATTTACAGTTTTCAGTTTCAATTTCGTATAGAAAATTAATTTTGAGGGCTAGGCAAAATCGTAATTATCCTTTAGGAATTAAACATTTTTATAAATACTATGCCAATTAAAATTAAATCGTAACAAATAGTTAAAAAATAATATTGTTTAAAAGTAAATGATATTAATTGTAAAGCAGTACAAGCTATAATACTGGACTAAACAGCTACAATTTATTTAGAGAAAATTTTTAAGTTATCTTCGTAGAAGCGTTAATCTTTTGCAGAATTATTGAACGTCTCGTTTACGAATTGGTAATATATCACTGGAAGCTAATTTACAATTTATAATATCCATATTTCCATACCAGAGATGTAAGGAAAACCTTATTTTGAAGCGAGCATTTTGAAATTTTATCAAGTCGTGTAAGCAAATGTAAACATTGATTTTTGGATTCCAGGTGTTTTAAGCTTACCTAGCATGTGCCACTTCACTAATCACCATAAAATTTTAACGAAGTTACATAAGTAACATGACTAAATCAGTATTTAAAAAGAATCCCAGTTGAAACACTTTCTCAGTTAAAGAATTTCTGTTGACAGCTGCCTAAAGTTTATTTGCTCGGCACAAATTTCCCTCCGCGTCTCGCTTCTGCTTCACTTCGTCTGATTGCAACGTGATGAATTCAACATAGGCGGGAAGGGGGTGGGAGGCACGTTCCTGTTCCTCGCTAGCGGCAATTTCGCGCGCGGCCGTAAAAAGAAAAAGACGGTGCCGCCCACCTTCGGGCCCGCTAAGTGTATTGATTTATTAAAATTTAATGGTACGCGCTGTCAGCGGCGTTTTTCATGCGACGGACGCTCGTTGGAAAACTCAGCAGCAGTTGGCTGTTAAAGGTGACCTCGAGGCGCACGCTCGGAAAACAATTGAAGACTTTCCGAGTGGTCAGATACGAGTACAATAACCCGCCGCCTTTTGTTAAAAATAGAATATGCCATTGAATAGAGAAAGCGTAATCTGAAGGCACGGCCGTAGAAGAACAGGTCTGGACACTCGCCTGGAAACTTGACCCCCTTGTTGTTTGGCTGCAGTTCGCCAAGTTACCGAGAGTGTTGTGCGTCTTTGGCGCTGCAATCAGGGCGGTCGGGCTCAAACTCCACCCACTTCCCTCCCAATTTTTTCAAGTGTTTACATTATAAAGGTAAACAATTTATCAAAACGTATTTTTTTATCAATTCGTAAATACTTTCTTCGCTTGCAATCCTCAAGCATGGCTCCAGCATCTTTATTTATTTTATATTGTAAACAATGGAACAAAGTGGGCGGAGTTTGAGCCTGACCGCCCTGACTGCAGCGCCAAAGTCGCACAACACTCTCAGTAACTTGGTGAACTGCAGCCAAACAACAAGGGTGTCTAGCAAAATACGTTGGCAGATAGGCGAGTGTCCAGACCTGTATTTCAACGAGCGTGTCTGCTGGTGGAACTGATTTCGTTCATCAGTTGTTTCTCTCGTGTGATTTTATTTCAGGGGCTGGCCATGCGTATAGATACGTATGGGCACACATGAGGCCGGTTTTTTTTTTGGGTATCACATCATGGCGACCTCTTGTTCCTTTAACTTATCGTTATATGTGATAAGTTCGTAACCAAGCTCTTGTTTCAAGCAATAACTAGTTAACTTAAGTAATTAGTTACATATATTATTGCGTAAACATCCGATATATGTTTAATTATTTAAAGATGAATAATCAGAAATGTTAATAACCTCAAAATCCCTCAGCGCCATTTTGTGACCCCCCAAACAGTGGCTTAAAATACGTTACAAGGTGCCGTCTCCTGACTATTCATACCTTCATATTTCATTTTCGCGAGTATTAACCAAACCGTAAATTTGACTGTAGTCCAGGTACTAGAATCAAATACGTCTCCTTTTTGGTGTGATGTTTTACACGCGTAAATTAGTCTACGTTATTAAAAAAAGTGTTTATATTGCAATCGTTATAGAAGAACAAAAATTGGGTTTGGTTTTCATATGATGACTAAAATAATAATAATTTGTTATGTATTAGTGTAATAGTAATAATAATCTAATATGATGGAATATGCAACCATTGAATAATATTTTTTTTTTTTTTTGCGATGAGGTACGTAAGACCAACTGAAGTAATTTTTATACACGCCATTGCTACTCTAACTGTGGGCTGTCTGAGAATCAGCAATTCTCGCTGGCAAAGGCGAATATTCAACAAAATATTCAAATTTTCCCATATACCCTTATTGCAAAAATAAATCGAACTTCACGAAGCTGTATTTGCAACTCTTTTGTAATTTACGGAAATACGAATTCGTTTCAACAGAACATACGTTACAAATAATTGAAATACCGTAAGGCTTTAAAGGAATGAAAAAAATCATAATCCTGAGCACCAAAAGAAAAAATATATATTTTTTGTTAAATTTGTTATGGATTTATGGCAGATATACAACTATTTCAATTAACAGATTATGTATTAAATTAAAATGGCAAAGCCTTATAAGATTATAAACTGTAGTTTCAGCTACATAACTGGACTTTGAACACGAAGGAATATCGTACTTGATAGAGGTAATTAGTTTCTGCGGTGTAAGCTCATAGACGAAAAATAAATGTTGAGAGAGTTCAGAGCAGGTGTGCTGTGGGAAAACAAGAACGATAAAGAGGGATGTTTTCGTAAATAATGGGGAGTTTCTAGAAAACATTGTTATTAGGTAAAGGACGAAACTGGGCGAATTACATTATAAGTAGAGGAGTCTTATTAAGTGACTTCATAAATAAGGCAGGCCTGGGTTTAAGGAGGGCACGAAGAAGAGAGAGAACATGCAATCGATGACCGCAAGCAAGGAAGTAATCTCAAGTTTCCAGGTCGTAAAAAGAAGCTGATGGTAAAATGATGTAGTCAGTCTCTGGATTTCTTGTTTTTCTGTCGGAACGCCGGGAATTTTATTGTTCTTTAATTATTTCCAGTCCCGAAAGGATTTTCCCAACGACGACTACCCCAGGAAGTCGAATTTCTCAGCATTAGACGTTTTTCTTATCAAACCTCAGCTGTGAAACACGCCACCAGGGTGGTGTATTTATGCATTTAGAGTTTTTCCCTCCACCTCTCTCACACGCACCCTTATACAGGTTGTTAATGAACGACAATTAAAACTCTCTGTCACACTGTAGGGGATGTCGAGACGAGTAAAGTGATATTGGACACTTCGGGCCGCAAATGCTGAGAAGTGCCTGAAAAACAGCACATTAGTTGTGGTCTGTGTGGTATGAATACTACGGTAGAATGGCGCATTTCATGACATTTTCCCATTAACTCTAGCTACTCTCTTGGCTTGTGTGTGTATTAGCAGTTAAAACCACAGTACTATAGAAATTACTATTCTGGCGGAAGTAGTAAGCAGGTGACGCCAACGGAATCAAATCAAAAAGGCTTCAGCGGGAGGCTAGTATGTTTTTATACATATCTGCGGCCCAATGAACTGTCAGACCTGCCCATTTTATCACTGGCTGACTTCTAAGAAAATATTATTTTCTACGTAAACACAGACTTTGATCCTCACATACTACAACCTGTGTGCTGTTTTTCAGGCACTTCCCAGCATTTGCGACACCGAGTGTCCATATCACTTTACTCTTCTTATCATCCCCTAGAGCGTGACGGAGAGTTTTAAACGCTATTCATTAAAAGTCCGTATATATTTACAAATTTACAAAGTCACTAGGATCACGTCCGTGACTCAAGCAGGCCGGTAGATTCCCGGGACACGTTCGTTCATCCCCGCTTCAAACCCAGCAACCCTTATGGACTCCAGCCCTTCTAACCCCCTTCCCTTTCCATTGGTGATAATGACTGCGCCGCAATTAACTCTGTCCCGTGTAACTGAATTACTGCACGCCGACACGATCACACGAACCTCTTACCCGCACCCCACCCTCTACATTGGGACCCATCGCCTCGCACACGTATATCCATCCCTCCTACCTGCTCGCAGTAACGTATTGGACAGGGGAGGGGGTGTGCGGGTCGTGACCGCATTGCACGATGGGCGCCCGAACAGGTGCTTCCAATGTTCCGCGCCGCGCGAGACGTCGCAGAATACAGAGGCGATACACCGCACATTGGTGCCTTTGGAGAAGACGTCTGCCTCGAGTCTGACTATACTTTGTGTTGCAGCTTTGATATGATGAAACATACATGCAAAGCTTCATGCGAGATGGCGACCTCTACTGCACGGTGTATCTCGAATCGAACGTAATAGGTAAATATAGTGTGTCGTTTTTTTCCGTTGTTAGATCCCGCAACTTATTCGGAGGGAAGCATTATGTTGGTTGTTTTACGCAACAAACTGGTCATTGAGACGAGAGTAAATCATAATTAGAGCCCACGATTTTTGGTGAAAAGAATTCTGCAACAATTTGTTTCAATGTCTTGTGTGCACATTTGCAGCTCTACTTCGTGGTCAGCGATTGGCTGTTGTAAATTCTCAGCGTCTCGGGGTTTTACCGGCAAATCACAGACGTGTGGTGTCGCAGTAACCTTGTCCCTGCTGGTACTAGTCAAATGAGCCACGCCTACATTTTGCCAATACTCAAGAAGCAGAGCTGCATTTGTGCACACAAGGTATTGAAACAAACTGTTGCAGAATTCTTTTCACCAAAAATCGTGGGCTCTAATCATAATGTATCCGTGCGAAGAGAGATTCGTTGAGTCATAGCTGTCATCAGTGTGTTGTTTTAATTCAAAAAAGTACCGGAAAGTAAAATAACGTAAGTTTTTCTGAAATAGCCGTAAAAACGTTTATGGTTTTAATTTATTTAAAACTAAATATGAGAATTATTTCTGAAGTCGTTGCCACAGAATGTTGACAGACGACAACGCCAGATTCTTGGGTTTTTGTTTCTGCTGCGAAGTATCGGAGTCAAATGTTTACGAAAAGAATTGTTTCTATATTTCAGCACGAGTGTTGGCATGAAAAAGCTCATACATAACGAAATATTGTGTCTTGCAAATTTAGTTTGAGGTTATTTGAACTTTAAGTGATAATTATGATTTGCAACTTTATTCGAAGGTTCTCGGCGGTCATAGCTGTGACGTCTCGCTCATTTGGTGAATAAGGGGTCAGGAGGTTCTATCACAGCATTTATCACTTCACTGAAGGGCATAGAATCAGTTGAATGTGTAGATGGGAACCTACGTTAAGTTCCAACCATAGCTGTGATCATAGACCTATATATAACTAACAAAATAAATTAACTTAATTCGGAACACACCAAGCGTATTGTGTAGAACTTGCCAATCATATCTACAGCATTAACAGAAGCCAACATCTAGATCGCGCCATTAATCAACGGTTTAACACAGTATGTGAACATTAATACCATACAAATGGCGGTTTTAAGACCAGTAATACTGTTAAGCTTCTGTAATATACAAGGGTTTGTTAACAATTTATCACTGATATGTAATTTTTAATAATACAATTTACAGTTTTTATTCGGTGACTGAGTGATAACTGACACGTCATGTCGGGCCTAGTTGCCAACTGAACGAAAGTGCAGGGAGCTGCGGCCGTGTGGTCGGCCGTGTTCGAATTGGCCGTCTAAGGGCCCTACCACGCTTCAAGCCCTTGAAAAATGAACAGCGGAAGTGACGTTGCACACGTCGCTGTTCAAATTCACAGTTGGTTAGACCAAATAGGTCCAACGTTTGCCTCAAGGTTGGGCCAACGTTGGAAAAAATACGTTGGCCTGATCTCAAAATGAAACTCGGGCCTACGTTGGCCTAACATTGGTTTTTCGGTTGGATGCCAACCCGAAAACAACATTTGTCCAGCAATGGCCCAACATTAAAATTGTAGGTTGGGCCAATGTCAAAATGTCGCATGGGTCTATGTTGGCCTGATGGGGCTTTTGGTTGGATACTTACGTATTTCCTACAGATTACAAAAATTGTATGTGATGAGAATTTAAATGCTGGCATTACGTCAGCTACGTGCATAGTGCCAACAATTAAATTATGTTGGCCCAACATTAACGAAACGTCGAATGAACAAAATGCTGAAAAAATGCACCTTAAAAAAGCAAATTTAAGGCAAATATATGAATTTTATCTGGTTTTTAGAGTTTTCATGTACAGCACAATCTAACTAAAGTGTGTAAAACAAGTTCACCAGAAGTGCACTGGTTTCGAATTCACGACCTTGACTATGTACAAATGATTCTACTTTACGACCCATTATCTTACCGGTTACTCTACTATAAGCATTCGGCATGAATGCTTACTTGAACACCTACATTCAGTGTAGTATTGGTAGTTTTTCAGACACCCTGCCACTTAAATTTATTTTTCATTAAGTTATTTTGTATGCTGCCAGTACAATGTCTTACACATCCTAGTAAATCGCATTAGAAGAAATATTCTCCCTGAAATACGAGCAAACTGAGACATAAGTCTACCAGGGTTGCATATATTACGGGGTGTAAAATAGGCTTATTTTGGTTAAAGTGCTAGAAAATATTAGATGCAAAAATTTTACTTTTCACATTATATATCAAATATTGTTATCTTTATCAAATTTATGGCAAGATCTGTGAGTATTCCATAAAAATCTAATGTTATGCCAACAGCTTGTTTTTACAACATGTAACCCACCAATAACCAACCGTGTTTGGGCACAAAACCAACCAGCAAAGATCGAAAAATACATTTTTTTACAGAAAAAGTTAAATGCTAACAAAATTATTGTTTCACAACATTGGACTAACATAAAAGATCTGACTTAAACCAAGCGATGTATAACTACTGACTTGTTGCCAACATGAAAATTAAAAAAAAAAATTTTAGGGTTCGAAACATTAATGTTTTAATGAAGATGATAACAAAATATATATACTTTATAAGAAATTGGGTACAAATAAATTTACCTTTCTGTTATAGAGATTCTGTTAGTTTCAAATTATTGGGTTAGAATATAATTAATTCTTACCAAAATATTTAGAATGTCCAAAAAATTTTCTTCCAACGTTCACGTCTAGAAAAATATTAGAAGCATATGGGAGTGAATCACCTTTTCAATTTTGAGTTAATTTTTTTATGGCATTATATTAATGTTTTTAGTTGGCCCAAAATAAACTTAACCAGCTGTATATTTGTCAAATTATCAAGTAGTCAACAAACCATTTTAATTGTTCAGAAACTTTTTCTTCTAATGCTAAAATCTTTGGAATACTACATAGCCTGTGATATTGTGTGTGACATTTATATTTTCTATTTCCAATGTTATTTTGTGTGTTATAGAAAAAATGTTGGTTTTATAACATTAAGTTAAACATGAAAATCTACACCAAAAGCCAAATGTACGTTTGCCAACTTGTTGCCAACGTTCAATCATCAACCATTAAAAAATATTTAAAAAAATTTCTCTGTCAATTTATTTGCTGTGCTGATAAATTCCACAAAAGTTTTGTTTTATAAAATTAAAGGTTGGATTACAATGTTGGTTCAACTTTGTATTTATGTAAGTGTTCCAACACAAACCAAAAATTCTAAATGATTTCCAACCGTTGGCCCAACGTATGTTGCTACTGGGAATAATTGCTACTAACTATCGGTTGTCCTCTCTACATTTTTCCTTCAATCTATAAATAAGTTGCTAACAATCAACAGTTGTTATACCAACATTTACCCATCATTCTACCAATGAATGAAAAATTTCCATGAAATATTTTAACAATTTTCTTCGATTTAAGTGGTAACGTTTCTTTTCTATGAAATGTGAAAAATACTATTTTTATAAATAAATTTAGTTGGAATTCAGTTGCAATATAATGTTGGTTTAACATACATTTGTCCAACACTCCACCAACGAATAAAAAATTAGAATTAACTGTATTTCAACTGTTTTCTTTTAAATAATATGGCATTTTACTATTGCTATTAAACATTCTGGTGTTATTTTCATAAAATTTGTTAATATGTATGTTGGTTGTCAAATTACGTTGGGCCAACATAAGCATATTTTCTAATAACCAACAGTTGTCATACCATTATTTTCCCATCATTCTTTCAATGAATGGAAAATTACTATAATCCAAATTTTAACAACATTTTAATTAAAAGGTGAAGAAATGTGTTACCTAAAATGTGCAAATACAATTTTAAAAAAATTTTTGTTGAAATTCTATTGTAAATAGCGCTGGCCAACAAACATATGTTAATAACCAAACGTCTGTTTCTCACATTTTTCCAACACTCCACCAACGAATAAAATATTTCTACTAGCTGTAATTTTAACAGTATACTTTTAAAAAATACGGCGTTGTTTCAATGTTAATAAATACCCTCGTGTTATTTTCGTATAATTACTTAAGAAGGATAATAAAAGGATTGTAAAACTATGATGGACCAACACGTGTATATATGCTAGTAACCAACAGCTGCCACACCAACATTATACATAATCATTAAAAATTACTATAAAATACATTTCAACAAATATCTTTGAATTATGAGGTGAAGGTTTCGGTTCTATGGAATGTGTAATTTTTTTTTTAATTTTATACAGTTATGATTCAGTGGAATAATAACATTGGCCAAAGGTACTTATATCTGTTAGTAGCCAACCGTTCTTTTTCTCACATTTATCCAATACTCCTCCAACAACTAAAAATTATCATTAACTGCATTTTAATAATTTTCGTTTATTAAATATTGTATTCTGTTAATGTTATTGACTGTTTTGGCATTATGTTCTTAAAATCTATTAGGTTGAATATTGGTTGTAAAATAACATTGGGCCAACATTTTCGTATACTCTAAAAACATATGGTTGTATTTTCAACACTTTCCCATCATTCTATCAACGAATAAAGAATTTCCATTATCAATGTTTTTGGCGGTTTTTTATGATAAATACTGTATGTTATTTTGTGTCTGTTACGACACATTTTATCACTATTATAATAAAATGCATTAAGTTGGTTATCAGTCGAAAACTAATGTTGGGCCAACGTTATTTTTATATGCGTATTCCTACACAACATATCTCCATATTTCCAACCAAAAGCAAACCGTTGGTTTAACAACCAATTCCCGACCGTTGGCCCAACGTATGTTGCTACTGTGGGGGGGGGGGGACGAGCCACCTGCCCTTTTCGTGCCCTACGACCGAATTCACAAAATGCAGCCTACTTCATGAAGGGAACAAGGGCATAAGGCTCAAGGGGAAATGATCAAGAAGGGCATATTGCACTGAAATCGAACACAGAAGCACCTAGCGTAAGTTACACATGTTGCGTAGTGGCAGATGTTTTTGATGGACTTCTGAAAAGACTACAAAACGAACTTTAACCAAAACCATTGCCCTAAGGATGTCATGTAATGGCAACGTTTATTCGTTCCTATCAAAATTTATATCTTAATCTACAAAGAGTTTTGATTAGAATGCACGATTTCTACTGTTCGACCAATAACAATGATCTTCCGATTTTATTTATGTTAGAGTGATTATTTTTTAAAATGCAAAATAAAAATACTCTTAGAAACTCCATTTTAGTAAACTTCAAACGAAGAAGTGGTCTTAAATGTCACATAGTTCCTAAATTATGCTCATAAAAGCATTCCCAAACCCATTATTTTATATTTGCGTACCGACCTTAGAAATAAGATTTAGAGCTGTCTACCGTATACATATTTTCGACATATTTTTTCGTCAGGAATCACTTACCTAAAAGTGTCATTCAAATTAATAATCACCCTGTAAATCGTAGGAAAATTTGTGTTTGGTTGTATGGGACCCACATGAGCTTAACTTTCACAGGGGTCGATGTAAAGTGATTAAAGTATTACGTGTATTGTAGGGGCATATGTTTGTACAAATACGTACTCACGCACACAGATATATACAAAGGAAGGTGTTAATTTTTTGTGGTTAATTGTAGTGTAACTCTGATATGCAGGAACTGGCTCGGTGTTTTCATTCTGTGATGTGGTAGGTTTATGTCTTAGTCCTTGAAAAAATAACTTTCCTTTCTAGTTCGTGTTTAATTTTTTAATTTACTATCTAGTTGATTATGTCCACAACTTTCTGATTCCCTGTTTCCTAAAAAAAACATGCAAACACTTTACATGTAATTTAATCACTAGTATCCATCGTAACTATAACTAATTGCACTAACTTATATTTATCTCGAACACTGGATAGCGGTTAAAGTAAAGTGTTATTTTTTTTTTCTAATTCTGGGTCAACGTGTATCTCTTCTCACAACTGTTGGTATTAAAACGATGATTGAAATAAAGTAAAATTATTGAATGAAATAACTTCGCCTAAATGCAAACCCAGCTTATTGTGTGGCCATAATAATTTATTATAACGCTCGGTGCAGCTAGCGTAATTTCGTGTTATATAAACTTCGTGGGCACAATTAGCTGAACTTAGATACGAAACATCCCAGAGACAAGTCAAGCTTGATGCGTCTTGACAAAACTTGAAAATATTGAATATGTACAGCTGTGCGTGGTTCTTATTCGTTTAGGTAAATTTGAATATTTCTTGAGCATTATTATTAAGTAAAACATTCTGCTCTTTTTCATGTTTAAACTATTTTAAACAATCAACACGTGAATTAAGTATCATTGCATAATTTTATGAAGAACTTAAACTTTAAAATTTTTTTGTAGGCTATATTGTATCATATGGTGATAAACTATCATAAATTTGCTTAATTTACTATTGCCGTTTCATAAACGTTTGAAAGAACATTTAGTCCACAATTTTAGAGTTATACAAAAAATTTTGAATTCGTACGTCGAGAAAAAAATTTTCATCTCGGGGTTTTTTGCTCGGGAAGCAAGATATTACGGTACCTACTTTGATGGAGCCTGTTAGTCCGATAACTCATCAATCTCCATCACTGTGGTAGTGAGAACCGTGAATGAAAGGTTCGCCACTTTTTTAATGCTCTTCGTAAGAGTCTCGAGTAAGTTATTTAACAAGCAAAATCCGTTAAGCGGTTAAAAAATCTGTCATTCAAAATATAAAACAAGAACATTTGGTGATACTGTGAACTAAAGGGCCTCATTTTTCATTCTGCAATGTATTAAAAACACGTCACCTAAGCACAAGTCTTCTGTGGCCATTCGCGTTTGTGTATAAAGCTTGTGACTAAAATGTGTGCTCGGTAAATTTTTGCTTTACGCGACCAATCTTCGTCCAGACTCAGTTTTTAGCACAGATTTCTAAAACGCAGATTTGGACAAATTTATGTATCTTGGTGTTACTGTTCTACGTGGGAAACTACTTCACCGATATGCGTTAAATTTATATCGTAGTAATGTTATGACATATAGCCATATAAATTGTTTTTATGTAGTCAAGATATGTATTGTTAATAGTGATCGGAGGGTGGGAATATTCACCACAGCGGCTAGAGCGCTTGCCTCTTAAAAATACGGCATCTATTCTTGGCGTGTTTCACCCAGGTTTTCACATTTAAGAATGCCGATAGTTAGCGAATTTTGTCGGGGATTTACGACTTCTCTCGCCCTCTTCATACCAGCACGGCTTTAATAACTTCATGTCACCCATCTAGAGCGCTGAAAACTTCGCTGTTAGGCGCTGAATAAAACTCCTTCACTTACTAATCCAATACAGCTCTAATATAGGTACTTATCATTATTATTTTATTATTACTCTCCCTGTTAATTCTTATTTGCCTTTCTGCTCTCTGGATAATATTTTCCCTCCATTTATTTCCTTAATTTTACAGTTATTTTATAATTTAAAAGGTTTCAGTAAACGCTTTAATTTTTAACATTTGGTAAAGCTGTTTTTAATCAGAAGTAAAAGTTTATGAATTTAATTAACAAAGCATTGATTTATTTTGTTTTCTTTATTCAAAACTTCAAGTACATTTAAATCATGTATTCGCACTTATTATTGAATATTCTAGAACCCCTTATTTAGCATCTATCCTCATGATGAAATACTAATTTAAATTGTCACAACAAAAACAAATGCAAAACTACAATAAAAAATAATTGCATGTTACAAAATTGTAACTAACCCCTCTTAATAACAAAGAGTTTTATAGCTCCACCCCGGGTGTGATGCTACCAGAACCCTAAGATTCACCGGTCTCGTTCGTGTGGCCATCCTTACTTGTCTGCCCCCACCCCTTTATTTTCTTTTGTTCTTATACTCTATGTACTTGTTCAAACTGAAATATCGAGCTTAAGAGAGGGAGTGTTACAACTCTGTGAAAAATTTTGTCCGTCGATTTACGGAATTCCCGGTAAAAAATTTTCCGGATACTTCCGTGAATTCACGGAAACGTATTCCCTAATCCAACAGAAGTTTCCGTAAAACAGTTTCATCACACGTAACCGATCCATACTCTCACGTATATAATGTTAGAATTGCATTTCTACAGATCTGCACATTTACCTGTGATATTATTAAAATAGTCTATATCCGTAATATTAACAGCCCTCTAACCTATAAATTTATGATTTTTTCCGTGCACGTGTCCGCAGACTTATGGGCATATTACGTATGATTCCGTAGCGTATGTTATCTATAGATATTTGCGTTTCATATTTTTACGGAAACTATTTCCGTTTATTACCGAAACGTTCCGTTAAAATTTATAATGGTGTGCATGAGAGTATTTCAAGTGGTACCGAATGCCTATGGAATTTTTTAGTATGTGATTAGGAGTACTAAACAATACCTGATAAAAACTCTCAGAAAAATTAGGGGGCACTGTTGAAAATAATTTTCGTTGTTTTACGGAGAAGTGCTGGTAAAATATTCTCCAGAAAGTGTCCATTAATATAAGGAAGGTAACTAGCTCCACTTATGGAAACTCGCATATTTACGAGACTTCTCTAGGATGCAGGCACAATAATGCGTACGGTTATTTTCAGTTTACTCTCGCAGTTTTACACATGTTTAATTAATGAAACGAAATTATGTATGACAGTGTTACAAAATAATGTTTTCGTTAATTAAACAGATATTTCCATAAAATTATCCGGAAATTCACAGAAATTTTTAGCAGTGGATTTTCTTTATTTTTCAGTTTTCAAGTCATAACATTTATTAAAATTGTGTTATTAAAATTTTCTCTTTGATAAGACATAGGAGAAAAGTGAGTGAAGTGAGGTTTTTAGTCAGCGTTTAACATCGAGGTTTTTATCGCTGGTGAGTGGTAATATGAGGCGAGTATGGAGTATCGCTGGAATGAAGGTGCGGGGGAAACGGAAAATACCCGAGAAAACACACCGACCAACGGCACAATCCGGCACGAAACTCACATGTGAAAATCCGGGGTCCGAACCCGCCTGGAATCGAACCCGGATCACCTTGGTGGGAGTGGAGAGGTCTAACCCCTCGGCAAATACCCCGCAACTTCTCAAACTGTTGAACATAATCCAGATGAGGTCATCAATTACATATGTTGTCGTAAAACATTGTAGGCCTTAAAAAGCAAAGCTTACAGTGTAAATAATCTCCTATTCAAAATGCTGTGATACTTGTCTCAAAATTATCATATACACAGTGGATCCAACTTTCGTTACACGGAAACATTTGGTATCCCATCATATCCAGCGCCGAGTTTGTAACATTACCCACTTTAAGAAAAAAAGTTTGATAACACGTTGTTTAGGCTACTGACCAGAGTGATTTACGGGGTATTCCGGATACTGCGGCAGGACTTCAGATAGAACTTCAAACAACTACACAAATTCTGTTTGGGACATTTAAATAGAAAGTAGGCAGGTTAAGTCCTACACAATAAGTGCCTCATGCTGTTAGTAGATATAGTGGAAATTCGCAAGAACATTACGTGTCGTCGTAGCATTATATAGATGGGGGATGATTATGACGTTGTGTAAGATTTAATCACACACATTGTGTAGCGGCGCACCATAGTTATCACAAGCCCAGTCAGGTAAAGGCCTATAACGAAAGATGTTCGTCAAATATGGACCTGTAATATGAAGTCTAGCAAGCAGCAGATAACTTCTCCCGCAATATAGTAACGTCCTGAGCCATTGCACATTGCCGTAATTAAAGACAACACCGGGATATCTAAACAAATGAAACTTACCGCTGGAGCGTCAGTATTCGCTATAAAAAAAAAACAAGCGCTGATCGACCGCCAAAAGCTCTCTGATTATAAAGACTGCCTATATAAAATGTATCACTCTGTTGCAAGGTTGGGATTGTGACTTTCGCCAATGTCCGCACACACTTGCGCGCGAAAATCATCTGTCTCTTCTACTAAACTACAAACACAACACCACACATTGTAATCTATGGCATTGCATGTCACTCTGACCAGACACTACTGTAAACGCATCCAACGCTATTGACTAGTCAACACAAGTTACAGCCTGGCCAATAAACCGCTTTGTAACTTATCCTGCGTATATTTAATACAAAGTACTGAACGTAGTCCCATTATGTTATGGGTAGAGACTGGAAAATTTCGCAAATTCACTGACATGTAGGCTAGAATCCATTGTACTCTACATATTCAAGCCCCGACTATTACCCACTAGCTGCTACTCAGTGGAACAGCAGATAATGAACGAATAGACGGGACTTGAGTATGCATATTACAATGGATTCTAGCCTACAGGTAATTGAATTCGCGAAATTTCCCAGTACATGGTCACAGAATATTTAGGAATACAGAAGTGAAATAGTCGGCAGGAAGGCTCAGTCACACACGCCAGCAAAATGGCTTCCCTGGCCAGCAACATGGCGGAAACACCTACTGCCAATCAGCGTGAGGCAGCTGCTATGCTAGTCGGCAGCCAGGCCAATAGGAAACCTGTAGTAACATGCAAGAGCCAAACAGACACGGGGCTGGAGTCTACAGCCTCGGGCAGCCAATAAGCGGCCAAGTTCGCCTATATCAAACAAGCCGCCACGTCATTTCACGTCTGTATTACTATTTAGTCTGTGACATGGTTATGGGGCGTCGGTTGACTACAGCACTCGTCTCCCATCAAGGCGATCAGGGTTCGATTCCCGGCGGGGTCGGTCCCCGGATTTTCGCATGTAGGAATCGTGCTGGAAGATGACGCTGGTTGGAGGGTTTTCTCGGGATATCCCATTTCCCCCACCCCTCCATTCCGATGCTGCCCCATACACCATGTCACTCCTCACAAGCGCTAAAACTTATCTATAGGTTAAGTGCTGACCAAAATCTCTTCATTCACTCACCCAATATGTTAATCAATTTACGTAAATTCAAAATTGTTTTTGTAACTATAATATTCCTGTTGTGACACCTCAATGTTTTTTGTAGAATGTGTAAAATATATCTGACAAGGCGAATATTAGCAAAATATTTTGTAGCTGCTACAAAATATGTTTGGGGTTTGATCTGAATTAGTTAAATACTGTTCATCGTATAAGAATCGTGGTAAGTCTGACAAACCTTCAAAATATACGAAGTAGTTAAGACTTGTTTCATGTATGAGATGTTATTTGATAACTGCATATCTAAGTATCGAATTTTACGCCCAGGTTTTGGTTATCCCAACAAAGAATGGTTATTTTTACGGAAACTATTTCATTATTTTCCCAGCTAACAAAGCGAACCGTTTCGAATTGTGTAGGTGGAATCCTCCAGGAGGAGCAAGTTGGTTTAGAAGTTTGCACGGAGGGCAGACGTGCGGAAGACTTGAGCGCTCCGGCGAGACGGTTTTGGTTAGGAATCGCTGATTATAACACGTCGGCGGGGCAGAAGACTTCCAGCACACCGACTTCTGGGTCGTTCCTACCTCTGGGAATTCAGGAGGAAGTTCACACCGAGCAGCTCGCGGACAGCGAAGAACGAAGAACGCCCATGAAGTGATGCTCCATACTAGTTTTGCAGCAATACGACCTACTTCTCCTAAGACTACGAGTGGACTAAAAAAATAACATTTTCCTGCTGCCAGCAGATTAGCCAGCTACGCTGTAATAGTGAATTTTATATTACTCTGGGAAAATTATCACTATACATATAAACGTAGCTTTTGAAGCACGCCAAACTCTGAAAATAATTTTTCTGATACTGTAACGGGACTATAAAATCATAACACTGAAAATATATGTTATTGCGTGAAAAAGTTCTTGCATTTTAATCAATGGGTGATAGCAAATTATTTTTAACTTTTTTTAAATTTACAATTTGGCATACTATACCACTTCAATGTACACACTTCAACCAAAGGATCTTCTTTGAAAGTTGCACAAAATCGGTTACCGTCCAAAATATTGTGCGCTACTGCAATACGCGTAATGGTGTTGAGGCATCCGATGAATCCGTCTTTATAGCTCTTAGTGTTACCCTAGTTACGCATGCCATTCGCGTTCTCTAGCTCTTGTGAGAATGATACGAGGTGGAGATTGTGCGATTAGGGAATTAGATTAATTTTTCATGAAGTGAAAAGATTGTGAGCCATACTGCGGCGGCCTATGGCCACGTCCGAAATATTTCGAACATGCGAAAATAGGTTGTGAACCCTGGTCTCTGTGATCACCACACCAAGGCGACCTCAGTAAGGGGAAAACAAAAATGTATCTTCAATATTTTTATTAACAATTCAAAATTTAATTAAATACCATTTTATGTTTACATGTGGGCTTACTACGATTGTTTTTTTTTTCCGCATCCTCGTTTTGCTTTGTGAAAATATATCCAGCCGCTGGACTAATAAATATTTCAGAGTCGGATGAAATTGTGTTTTCATGTCCGTTGGGTTGGTGTTTCCACGTCTGAATAAATTAAACACGTCACGGAACGCAGGTGCTGTTATCTGTCGGCTAGAAGCAAAAAAAAAAAAAAAAAAACAGCTGGTTTCTCTCACAAAGCCACAAAATGTCCGGTGTTACTTTATAAATAATTTGTAGTGACACTTTTCAATGCGGCAAAAAATATTCTGCTATGCACATAATCGAGCGAATTTCCAACTTTGAACGCTTAGGTTATCTGTAATTTATTCTCTACACGCAGTATTGCTGAAGTTGTAGTTTAGCAAAAGATGTTTAGAGACAAATACATGTTGTGCTTTACAGTTGCGTACATAGAATGACATAAACACACAAATAAAATTGTTTTTTTTTTTTTTGGTGGTCACTATACGTTAAGTTAATGTGGATCTCACCTATTTTTTGTAGTAGCAAATTTTTTTGATGCCCCTGCAAAAATGTACTGGGGTAGCCATATCATTTTGTGGCCAACGCAAAATAATAAAACTGAAATTTCTACTAACGAAGAAAATTATATTACCCGTGTAAGAATTGGCCGCCAAGGTCCAACATTTTCGATATTATTTGTTATTTGTGCTTGTATTATGCCTGGATTAGGTTAGGATAGTTGTCTACCAGTAATGTACGGCATGTGGAAGATTAGAAGTAATATTTTAGTAGTTGATTAGATGCAATTACATACTTCGTGAGCTCTCTATAACCATTTCACAGACAGCCAAGTATTGGTGATTCACTGCTGGGTCCTGGCTGTCTGTAACGGTAGAAAGTGTTGGTTATTTTGATGTTTTTCAGGATATAAACATCGGTTTTCTGGCAGTAGAGTAGAAGATCGTTCAATGCCAAAATTAAAATATAAAGTACTCTAGTATAAATAAATATATATATTTGTTAATATGCGGTAGATCTAGGGTGCACAGTCGTGTACAATCACCGACATGTCTTGCAGCAGATCACATGACACCTTAACAAACACGTCTTTTCTAATCGAGCTATGAATATGAAGCAGCAACTACGTAAGGGTGTCTGGTGTTGTAATTTGTTTATCTTAACTTTCCATTTCGATAATATCAATTTTTTAACGAGATTGCTGACTATTAACACTTTTATCAAAAACATTTAATTTTATCCTCACAAATTAAACACATTACATTAAAAAATGCGTTTTAATTATTACAAATGCTGTGTAATATTTTTGTTTCAACAAAGTTATGTTTAATTACTTACTCACATACAAATTTCACTCTTATAGCTGACTTTACATTACGTGAATTTTCTGCATTACGTTATGTTTTCACATTTACTGCATCGACGTACGTTAATTAAACAGCTGATTGTTAAAAGGTTAACATTCAATTTACAACAGTTTTGAGAAAATTAAAAAAAAAAACACTGATTTGCAGAAAAACTAATGTTTGGATCTAAAACTAAACAAATATCAATAACCCAGAAAATAAAGAATACTTATTTAAACATACGAAAAGCATTAAGATACATAGTTTGTAAGACAAAATAATGCTACAGTGAACAAAATACTTCGAAATGTATACATATTTCAGCCAGAAAATAATACAAATAATTTTTATACAACCCAAACGCATAAATAAACTGTTTATAAGGCAAATGAGTAGGTACTGCATTTAACAATTTACTTGTACACATTATGGCCAACGAAATAATATTTTATAACGCATATTAAATGAAAACTCTGTACTTAGGGTAAAATGGTACTCCACTGATCAAAACACTGATTGTTATATACATTGTACTGGCAAAAAAGTGGTAAAGACTATTTTTAGAATCAAAATGCAACATTTCAGCAAACAAAATAGTTTTACTACTTTAATGCATCCAGAAACTCTGTTTATATTACAAAATAAAAGGTACTGCACTGAACAGCATACGTGTTAACATTATAGTCATGAAGTGTAATGTGACTCACGTTTGGAAAATGAGGATAATATTAGAGTTTTGCAACACCTACAGGACTTAGGATGTATTCATCTCTATGGTCCATACAATATTATTCCATAGCAACATCGATTCGTATAAAAACAAAGTACTAAATGCAAACATAAACTGTTTTTTACAGCAGTGAAGCAGGTTTTGCCAGTTTATCTAGAGGTCATGCACAGACGTCGCAAATCAATCGACTCCATATTAGAGGACAATATTGTGTGGATGAAGGATAACATTCCTGTAACGTTTTCCTTATTCCACTCAACGAATATGTTATCGTCAATTTTAACAATGGAGTATGACTGCAATATTACCCTTCTAACACTCAATAAATGGTTTATAAGAAATACTACAAAATAGCTATCTTAAGTCACTTTTGCATTTTTGTGAAATGTTATCATTTTCTACTCAGCCATTCAATTTAAAATACTAGTTTTTACTAATTAGTTTGCCATTGGAAAAACTACTCTACAGTATGGCAAACTGTAGGTGTTGCAAAACTTTAATATTATCCTCATTTTCCAAACGTGAGTCACATTACACTTCATGACTTTAATGTTAACACGTAGGCTTTTCAGTGCAGTATCTTTTATTTTGTAATATAAACAGAGTTTCTTGATGCATTAAAGTTGTAGTGAAAGTGATTTTATACCCCACGAAGCTGTACTCTCAGTGACATGAAATGTGTATGAAAATGTGATAACACTAATCACCTTTAGTGTGTAAAAAACTTCGTTCCACGAGGACCATTACTTTTTCAACGACCATTAAATATTTAGCTCAGGTTAGAGAATAGCCAAAATTTCTTTAAAAATTCATAAATATTAGACGGTTGCGAATTGGACTATACAAGTTCGGTTTATTTGGTAGGTATTGAGCCCCTCTATCACTCGCCTCTTTATTGACGTCTACTGCCGGAACATCATATATATAACCAAATTCTCTTATGAATTCGCTGGTAGAAAGTAAGTTATATTTTACTTTAGTACAGGTTGTCCGTAACTGCCGTGAACCGAACTGTATAGATTGTGTAGGAATATGAAGTGAACATTTTAAGATAGGGAACGAATGGCCTGAAATGCAGTCAGTTTTAATCAGCAAACATTTTACATGTGATATAACGAGTGAAACGTCATAACAGTAACATGCATCGCAAAACTATCTTATAAAAGGCGATCACCCGTCAATGATAATCACGCAAGATATTTTGTCGCTGTTTGAATAAACATTCTTCAGACAGCGGTTTGATCCCAGTTCTTGTGATGGCTGGAATTTCTGAACGTTGGTTCTTTAAACAGAATGTTCTGTTAGTCCTATCTTTATTCGCCATACTCTTTAGCGTTTCTTATTACGGATATGATTTTTTTGCTGAGGGAAACTGATTACATGACTACTGTTTACAAAAAATTATGCATTGGTAAATTCAAGTGAATAATATATTTTCATTATCGTCTTCATATACGTCAAAATATTCTTTAGGTCTCTGGTAAAATAATTTACAAAAGAAATACATATTGGTAAAGCACGCTCAAAAAACACCTGAAGAATTGCCACAATTAAATTGTATTAACAACGATGGTCGTAAATGTTCCACGACCATGCCCGATACAACTTACTTCTTGCTGGATGGGTTGTGCCTTTTCTGCGGTATTTGCTCTCCGCTGATCTGTAACTATAACTCGGTTATCTGTATGTTTCTGCCGTCTTTGCTAGAACCAATTACTCCTTTTTTTCGTCCTATCAACGTCTGTTCCATGCTGTTCGTAGAATTCTTGGAAGAATGTTCTTGGAGTGTAGATAGAGCCAAATACGCATTATCTCATGTCGTTAAAAATTAATAATTTGCCACATTTATCATTGTGATTTCCATCCCGAAGTATCAAAACACATGCTTATTTATTCGCAACTATTATGTGCGATCTATTTTTGCCTGCGTTTATGTTCATTACTCATAAAGTATTTTATACCACAACCGTTTAACTGACGCTATGCATAAAGTCTGTGCAAAAGATTGTAGAATTATCGTGACTTCTATTAGGCTACATCGAATAATGAATAACAAAATCATATTTCATATGTTACTCTACGCTCAAACTAATAGTAAGAACTTACTTCGCAGCGTTTATTATGACTTGAGTATTCGTGAACGGTGTTCTTGCAAAGTAGTGTGGTTGTTATTTAGTGTTGAGTTATAAACGGAAAATCGGTGATAAAAGAAAAAGAAATAAGTGATTTTGACAAAATAATATTTATACTTTCAGAAAAAGTTATGTAACAAAGCACGTATGTGAACTTCAGTCCCGTAGACCCAACATCATATTTGGCAGAGGTTTTTTTTTTTGTCGCATCAAAAGTTAACTTACGTTCAAATGTGTAAATGTTGTAGTAAGAGTTTAAGTTAGCAGTCAGATATTTCACTATGCTAGTTAATAGGCCTAATATTGTGGTAGAAAATATTTATGTGGGATACATGAATATAAAAGGGAAATTTTTAATATTCTGTCTGCATTTAGCCTGAGCCTAAACGAAATTGCTTATTTTCGTTAAATTTTTATGTTATTATTAGAGATTTTTTTAAACATTGATGCGACTCTAAAATTTTAATTTACGTCATTAATATCTAAGAACATTGCTATGATTCTGCTATGTCCAATAGTATTACGTTTAGCAAAATTAAACACAACAGATGTTTATATATATACTGTTAGTTTTAAACAAAAATTCTAATAATTTATCACATTACAAGGGGGGGGGGGAGAAAACACTACTTCAGAATTTATATCATCTTGCGTTCACTTCTAATGCAAACAGTTAAGTTCCAATCTGTCAAACGATAACTAAAATATGACACTGCACCTTACGTTTCTGATAGTCCACAGTATTAAATACATGATCAAAAATAGGAATTACATTTATTTCCTCCTGCTATAAAAAATTAACTGTTAATTATTTTTTAGCAAACTCTTGCTGCGAACACAAAACTAATTATTCGAAAATAATACCAATACACACAGAAAGTAATCTGTAACTATTTTCGACTAAACATTAAAAACTCTATGATGAAACTGGGCAGTTACATTTAAGTTTATAGTTAAAAATCGGGTATATTAGGTATTCACTTTCTAAATGAATAACGATGACAATTTCCTTAGTTTTTTAGATACATAATTTAATTGATAATAATGTACGAGTGTTATAAGTTCGAATGGAAGAAGTTGTGAAAACAAATGGCCGCAACAGTGTCATCCTTAATGCCATTGGAAATAACCGAATAACTTTTATTACAGTATGATGACAAGTTTGCGTTTCTTCTTCCTGTTTGTCTCTTTGTTGCCAAGTTCTCTAAGACTATTAGATTTAAAATGTATGGTAACTTCAATATGTACTACACGATCACTTTAAAAATATGTTAGTCCTAGTTTTCGCTGTACGTCTTTAGAAAGGAACATTTAAAATTGTTTAGTCTTTCGTGATTTCCCATCTAAGCACCGAGCGAACATTGATTTTGAAGCGTTAAATGCTTATGCTCTATGGTAACAGGCATTACATTTTAATTGTTTTTAATAACTCTTCTTTATTAATGCGAAATTAAATACCTACATACTTTTTCTTAATGTCAGTGTAATAAACAATATTTAAAATGTTTAAATTATGTAAGGGAGAGTTATGATAGCTAGGCGCCAATATAGGTGTATCTAGCTCCGCCAAGAAATCTATAAAATTGTAACATTAATTCGTATGTTTACGTTGAAATACGATTGTTTTAATTAATGGATGGCCTATAAATTATATTGTCGCCAACATTGTCTGCCATTTTGGACATTCCATGAAAAAGTTTTGTTTTAACACGTTCATTCGTTTCAGGGAAATCAGATTGCACGCAAATGTTTATTTGAGGATTTACTACGAACTGAGCGACTCCTCTAAAGTTACTTTTGAAATAGTAAATTTGGGTACGTTTAAGATAAGGTGGCTGCCTGGGGGAACGTATTTTGCATGTTTGAGGCCCAGAAGTGCAGGAGCTGGAGTTGTAAGGACAACATAGTACGTACACCACCCTTCCCCGTAACCGTTAGTCCCAAGTTACTGAACTGGCTTACTGTATTTTCGCTGACAACTCGTCTCTATGAGGCAATCAGTGGCAGCCATTGTAATATTTAAGACAAATGAGGACCGCGGATGGTCAAAGGATTATACATCACGCCTCTCACCTATGCGATCCGGGTTCGATCCCCGGTGGGTCTGGGCCCGGATTTTTCGCTTGTGGAAAATCCTTTGGTCAGGAAGGCGACAAACTTGTCAAACAGACGGCCGACCATTAACTTCGCCCTACCCCACCCACATTGTGACCCTACCAGAATGCGGCAAACACGTAGTGCTTTTTATTTGAGATAAATATTTACTGAATACGCCTGCTCATTTAAAAAGACACTGCCTCAAGAATGTAATACTTAAAAATTATCGCAATATATAATCACACGGTTTTCGGTTGCTTAAAAATAACCTACAAGCCTATAGATAACTGCAGGTTCGTGAAATGGGCTTATGCGTTTGCCACGTTTTTCTTTTTGAAATACTGTACCTAAGAAGACATATCTTACACACGTTGAGCGGTTTTTAAATAAATATTGCCCGAAGCCCTGCACAGCGTTCTGTGACCGGAGCAGACGGCCACCTTAAGGGCGCGATCTAGCTTGAGCGGTGTTGCACACTAGATGCTCAACTTGAGATGCTATCCGTTGTTGTACATGTTTCTCAAACCTCAATATTTAAAAAATAAAAAATATATATCCATATTTGTGTACGTCCCTAGAACTTACCAATCTACGAACGACTATATATGATGATGAGCTACCAAGAGAGGGGTTATTCTGAACCTAGATTGTGCCAACAATTTACATATATGAAAAATGTAACTGAAATTTATTTTTTACTTTTAAGTTCACATTTTTTATGATTTTTTTGCTTTTAATTTTTTATGAGGATGGTTTCTTGTCAGTGACATTCGTTTCTTGCCTGAAAGGTATTTATTTTCGAACAGCAGTATAATATGGAACAAGTTGATTTGTTTTTGTAAAGAAAAAAAAGAGGTGGCATTCGTAACTTCAGATGTTTGTAAGGAAGAGGATGACACGACGTCTTAGCTATAGGGAAAGATCGCTACATCCACCTTCAAGAATGTCAGTTTTTTCCGCCCGTATCGACCGCGCTGGAAGGTAGGACCGTGGCAACGCAGAACGGCTGGGCACGTACATGGGGCGCTACGTTGGGTCAGCGACGGCGGGTTCGCATCATCTGCGGCCGTCGTTTATAATTCATCGCACACGCAGCCATCACCGTCTTGGCCCTGGTACCGTCGCCGCTATATTCCTCCGACTTCCGTTCCTCTCCACCCGTCTCCCCAAAGATATCCCTTATATGAGGGGTACACGAGCACGTGTCAGGAAAACACCTGTGACCTTCCTCTTCGGTCCGCACCCTTTGTGACCTTCCGTCATGGACGTAGACGCTTTTATTCGGAGGGTGAACCAACGGCGAGCAATTTCCCGAGTGGAGATCTTTACCTGTCGATGGCCATTCGCCGGCCCCGACTCCCTTTCAGAAGCGTACTTCTTTAGAATTACTAGGAATCTTTTCACCTCATAAGAGCAGATGATGTCGGCCGGAGCACGAACGTTCATTTCTTGAGCATGCTGAAAAGTCGAGGGTGCACAAGCGACTGTGGCTAACAATCTCGTGCATTCCCACGTAGTCGATATAGTTTGCATCAGTACCATCATGCAAGCTCTGATCTTCGGACGTATGTAGATGTTTATACCTGCTTAAGTAATTTACGCATATGTGAGTACGTAGTAATTTTATGTATTATGTAGTAAACATTGGACTTAATTCGCTTAAGTACACGCAAATAAGGTATCCTGAGGGCATAAGGACTTCTGACTGGGCGCAGACAGTCATTTGCGAGTACCACAGGATGGTATTAAATAAATGCCTACGATCGAGAAAATAAACAATGCGAAAGATGTGAGTTACAGGAGTACCCCGGTAAAACCAGGAAGTCAAAGATAATGTCTGTCACGTTTCCCACGTGCGTAAAAGCGCGGTTTGACAAAGCCGAGAATCAAATTCGGGTTTACTATGTTGGAAGTGAGGGCTCAGGTCACTGCATCAACCGCGGCCTAATATTTATAAGTTAGTCAGTAATTAATTTAATGATTAGTTACATTTTTGTTGGGCTTTATGTACGGCAGCGAGTACAATAGAGAAGATCGCACACAACTGTACAAAACGACGTTAATTGGGAGGAGAAATGGCCGTTGTATTTGTAAATGATGTATACTAGAGTTTGCCTGGGGCGGTTAGGGAAAAACCAAAAGTAGGACTGTAGAAGCCGGGAGTCGAATCCGAGTCCTCCCGAACACGTGTGCAGCATTTACCGTTGTGCTTCCTTGTTATTTATACGTTACGGTATCCGCACGGAATCTCTGCCTTAGTAAGTAGCAGGACTACATGTTAGGTTGGCAGTTAGTAAGGGAAGTGGGGTTTAGGTCTCGTCGACAGCGAGGTAATTAGAGCGAGAGTGAGAGATTTTGGTGCAAGCTTAACATCCAGGTCTTTAGCACTAGTAAGGGATGAAATGAGGTTAGTATGGAGCGGCGCCGGAATGATGGGCCGCGGGGTAAAGGGGAGATTCCCGAGAAAACCCGCCGACCAACGGCATCGTACGGCACGATTCCCAGATGCGAAAATCCAGGGACCGACCCTGCAGGGAATCGAATCCCTGATCGCCTTGGTGGGAGGCGAGAGGTCTGAAGCCTGGACCACCGCGGCCCCTGTGAGGTCATAAGAGACGGTGAGACACAAATTAGTTCAACGATGGGAACTGGGAGAGGATTTTGATAAGGAACCATCCCAGAATTTTCGGGAAACCAAGGAAGACCGAAATCGTGATGGCTAGAACTGGGGATCGATCCGTGTCCTCCCGAATGCGAGTCCACGTGCTACCGTTGCACCACGTCGATCGGTCTTGGCAGATTAGGTTAGCACGTATGTCAGAATCGCTTAATGTTCCGACAGCAATGTGACGGACCCAGATGTACAGGATGTCAGAGACAGGACATGAAGTGGCCATGGTCTGAAGCGAACAATCTTTCTTGCTTTTGCGTGTCTGTATTTCGGAAACCAAAGGCAAAGCTGCACTGGGATAGCCAGGCAAGACACTGGAGTCTCTTATTCCAGGACACGAGCAAAGAGATTTATATCTAATCCACTACACTCGGGTGTAGACAATCTACAGCTAGGTCTAACGGTCCAGAACTAGGAGTATTTGAGAGCAACTTGGCAAAACGTTATATTAAAGTTCATCTTGAAAATCCTGAGTGTTGTTATTAACCCCCGATGCAGAATGAGGGGTGCTATAAGTTTTACGTGTCTGCGTGAGTGTCTGTGTATCTTGGTGTCTGTCTGTGGCATCGTAGCTCCTAAACGAATCAACCGATTTTGATGTGTTTTTTTGTTTGAAAGCTGACGTGGTCGAGATGGTTCTTAAAGCTTAGATTCCAGAAAATCTGTTCCGCCGTTTAAAGATAATAATCTTTTTTTCTAGTTTATTTTAAAGTGAATGTGAGCAACTCTACTGGTCTGATCGATTTGAAATTTAATATCCTCCGAGTCGGTTTTTTTCTTATTATTTTTAATGTTTGCGAGTTAAAAAATACATTTAGCACTCGAGTAATCGAAAGTCATAATCGCGGAGGCGTTGACGAAAACAAATTAATATAAATGCTATTTTATATTAATCCTTTCTATAACATTACATGCTTGGACAACGCATGTCCCTGATATTACGATATCGTAAAAACGTATAAGATGTTTAAATGCATTAATAGAGATTTCTACAGTACTTAAAAGTAATGGCTACAACGCCGTTAAAAGATTTCTTAAAAGAGTTTCCCAGTACAGTTACTTTGCAGGGA
The DNA here is from genome assembly GCA_003012365.1 of Medauroidea extradentata. NCBI lineage: Eukaryota > Metazoa > Arthropoda > Insecta > Phasmatodea > Phasmatidae > Medauroidea > Medauroidea extradentata. The sequence goes on along the minus strand of PNEQ01011252.1, from coordinate 299,586 downwards.
ACATTAAACCTCTAAAAGGGCCCGGAGAAAAACTACATCTAAGAAAAATTAATTAACTTTTGTAAACCATCATAAATAAACACCCCAACTTTCCTTAATTCTGGAGTAAAACTAAATAGAAAAATATACCAGTACCAATGAAAATGGTCTTAATCATTAAAATTTTAAATTTAACTTCATATTTTAACTCAAATGATACATTTTGCTCGAAATGTTGCTAGTAAATCATATTCTATAATGCAAAAGGTAAATATTTCGACAGTACTACTTTAAAAATTGCGGTTAGAAGAGAGACTACTTACTATTACATTTAAGACAATAATAATAAGGCATTTAAGATGTGGACTTAATACTTTTTTTGATTATAAAGTGTGGCTGAAATAAGTTAAGTAACAGGGCAGGTAATGTACTCAGACGTAAATATAAATAAACAAGGTTTTAAATATACGTTTAGTTTCCTCTTAAACTAAGCTATTAATGTTTATTTTAAAAGTGTTAATTATGCAAATTTGAGAAGTAACGTGTTGTGTATATTTAATATTTATTAATGAGTTAAATATTCCAAAATGACTGAACTGAAAACAGTTTGCAATAAATTGCGTGGATATTTTCGAAATGAAACACACAATATTAATTTATTGGTATCGTGCGATTTTCTAAAATTGGGTAGCCACATCAATAAACCATTACTGAAGTACAAACAACGATGATGAACATTAAAACCGCTTTGTACTTCCCGCCTTTTTCCATAGTTTATTCTGAATGTTAGCGCAAAATAATATGAGTTCCCATCATTAAATTCTGGAACAAATAAAAATATACGAATAAGTGGTCAGTCTGTGATATTTATACTATGTTTAAGTAGAGATGTTATGTAATTAAGTGTTCTAAATATTTACATTTTATAAAATAAAATTGATTTTAGAGACGAGAGTAATGCTGTAAATCTTGTAGAACTTGTTATTATAAATTTGGTTCAACGCGATATTAGTAGGAACTGCACTTTGAATAATAATAATAACATTCTGAGTTTTTTACTTACTTAAGATCGCGTACTTTATATGGCCCGAAATAAAATTTTAGTAAATACATATCGTTTAACCCTCTGGTCAATTTAACCCTTAGTGTGGTACATTAGGCAATAATTTTTCTTCATATACCATAATTTAAAATGTTATTTGCATTTAATAAATTAAATACTATACATAACGTGTGACAAAAATGACTACTATAATATCAAACCATCTGTGCCTCCTGAAAAAATCCTTCAGGCACATTTTAACATAACGTTACCTTAATAGTAATAGTTCGTAACTCCATATTATGAAAATTTAACATTTGAGCCCTATTAAACCACCGTAATAAGGTATTTACAAATAAATATTGTTAAATGTAGTTATAAAAATTTCAATTATAATAATGCTGTACAGAATTATGTAATTTTTTATCAGTATGAGGGAAGTAAAATAGTTTTTCTCTCCTTTTTTCTCAATGGATGCGAAATGGAGTTACGAGGTTTTACTGTTAAGGTAACGATAAGCAAACTATGTATTTTACCAAACTAACCTTGTAGGTATGGTATGCTCTCTTGTCGAGAAGGCTAAACCAAAAACAGCCAAAACGGTTCTTAGAAAGGTACGTTAGATGTTAATTTTTCTTTATGAAATAAGCGACTTTATCTAAATGTTTTAACTTGCCATAATGTATTTAGTTATAAACAGAAAACATAGAGCAGACATCAAATTGAAAACGAACATACATTAAATGACTCTTTCGGACTGCCTTATCTCTAAGTGCATGCACTGAGTTCATGTGAATATATTAGATATTTATGCAGTGAATTTTTAATGCAGTGTCATGTCCATTAAAAGATACAGCCATAGTTTGAAATAGCTGATTCCCACGAAATTAATGAATCTACTATATATCATCTTAAGTCCGTGTGCCCAAATTCGATAGCTTTTTAAATAGCCGGTTTGTTTTGCCGTAGAGGTTCAATCATCTTCCTTTTTCACATATGGTCATCCTTATGCTACCGCCTTTGTTATCAAAATTTCTAAACCCTAATGGGAAAGGTTACTCGAATGCCACCTCTGTTTCCAAAAAATACGATTGGTTCATATGCAAACATAATTATTTATAAAAATAACTTTGTAACTGTGTTCATATATACATAGCAAATTAAAATTAAACATTTACTGTTTCAGTAACGTTAGAACCAGATATAAACATTTACTGTATTTTGCGTTCGTTGAAATTACCTTAAAATTTTGTTACATAGAAAAATTTTTCTACAATTGCTACGCACGAAACACAATAATTTTCAATTTAAAGAGATTCTCCACCTCTTTCGCTGTGTCAATTCAATGTAGCACAATTAACGTAATACACGCAAATTCCCATACCACAATAATGTTCACAGGGTTTTATTGCTACAATGTTGGTAAATTCATATAGTGTAACAAATGTATTCACAGGTCCTGCTCTGTAATTAATGACAAACAGTCGATATGGTGGTAGCACGTGGTCGACCACAACTAACATTAAATTTGTGATAGAAATGGATATTACGCCAGCGAAGTAATTTCATTGAAAATTATCCACCCCGATTGGTTAAAGCTAAATCAAAATATGTCTGTATCATATTGTCTAATTTTGGAAATTATACTGTGGCGTGTCTCCGTTTTCTAGATATGTTTATTAGTTTATTCACTTTTCGTTGACTGTGTATGATTTTAACAGTCACTTTGCTAATTTTCGGCACCCGTGTTACGCTATGATATGTTCAGAATTTGTTGTTTTTTCGATTAAATTTTGTGTTGCTTTTCTGTGAGAGACAAAGATTCCATTTCTTAGCATAGGATCCAGAAATATATACAATGTTACGCACATTAAAATATAATTTCTATGCATGAAAGAGTGTACTGACTGACATTAAATTGCAGCCCAAATCGCTGAACCTAGAAACGTGAAAATGTTTTATTTTTGTTCCCTTTAGTTCCTAGGCGAGACCTAAGAAAGAATTTTTCGAAGTTTGGCTCCTAAAGGAGGGTGAATTTTGTTTTATAACATTCGCCTACTTAGCTCGAAACTAACGGCCTATCGTCATGAATTTAATTTCAATGTGTCAATCATAAATATGCAAAATTAGCAAATTTAAGGATTTTTCGAAATTCACACTTTAAATGGGTTGGAATGATAGCCATTGAACCTTTCGGGATACATAAATTATGTTCACTTAAAAATAATGCCTACGTAAATACTGAAATATTTGGTTATGGATTTCATGTAATTCGACTACCAAGGAGTAAAAAGGAGGGAAATGTGTTTTTTATTAATCGTCTGTACAGCTCGAACCCAATAGGCTATCGTCGTATTTTTACTTACGTTAGATACGTACTCAAATGGCTAAAAGACGCTTCGAAAGTCTTTAATTAAGGAGGTAAAATTACGTAAAATGTGTTTTCGATTATTCTTCCACAGTTATCAAACCAGTCGAGGAATCAAAGTGATGTTTGCTTGAGAGTTTTGCTAACGTAAAAACCCAAAATACTACTTCAGAATATTTTCTAAACTCGACTATAAAGAGGCAAAAAGTGCAAAATGTGTTTCGGATTCGTGATCGACATTTATCGATCCTACTCAGCTTTTAGACTTCGTCACAATTTTTGCTTAATATTAATACTTCTTCTAAAACCTGGAGTGTAATTCACTGACTTTCCAAAATGTGACACCTAAGGGGGTAAAAAGTGATGAAAATGGTTTAAAGGTGTTTTCAATTCATCATCTACACAACTCAAACCAAACGGCCTATCACCACGACATCCATTGTAACGCGATGTCCATACAATAGCCTTAACTGTCTAATTTTTTTATTCGAACGCTAAGGGATTGAAAATACATAGAATATGTTTTAGGTAAATCCAAGATTGCTATCGAACCCGTCGAGATATACAGTAGCTTTCCGCTTTAAGACGTAGAGTACGTAATTGCCTGTAAACAGATTTCAAATATTTTCTTATTTAAAACTCTCAGGTCAGCGAAAGAATGAAAATTTTCTTAAATGAATCGTCGATTAAGCTATGACTCAGTGGGTTATCGTCGTGATTTTCTCCTGCATTGGATACTAACACAAATGTTTAACACGTGGTTGTAAAAATTTGCGAGATTCGATCATTGAAGGGGTAAAAGGGTGTAAAATTAATTTGGCCGTGCATGATACCTACCTAACCAGTTGGGATATGAAGCTGTTATTTCTTTCATAATCTTGCTTACGTAAATATGTAAAATAGTAACGATCTTAGTTTTTATACGGAGGAAAAGAACTCTCTATTACCAGGGGGAAACGTAGTCGTTGTAAGCCTTTCGAAGCAAAAGGTCCGAAAATAAAAACAAAAAAAGAAGTACAGCCATTGGGAAACAATTTATACCGAAGTTAACAGTCTGCAATTATATATTTACGTGTTGTACAACATATATGTATACAGTGAATGAATATTTTATTGATATAAAAATTAGGCGCTGTATTATTTTCATAATCACTCATCAGTGTCACAAAATAACCGTTGCAGTGTAGTAAAAAAAAACTTACAGAAACAAGATAATTGAAATTGATACTAAATAATATTAGCTATGTCAATACCTTTAAAATTGCAATAGGATAACTTTTTATATGTTTTTTTTTTTAATTTGAGGAATATTAGTACATTTGAGCATAAGCTAAAACTGTAAAAATTACTGAAATTTTCAAAACCAACATTTGCTTAACACGTATTAAAATAAAATGCATTGTTACACTGACTTCCAGTTCCTGCAGTTTTGATATCACAGTTAAATTACTTTTTTTTAAATTTTGGCTACATCGCAATGGCTATTGTGAGACTTTAATGTGATTATGCGGAAAATAGGAGCCTAATAATTTTTTAATTGGAGAAATGACACAATATCTGTTGTGTAACAGTGCTTGGCTGAAATATAAAAAAAATAATTTGTACGGGTCCAACACCCTTAAGTTACCGAAGAAAGTTTATGGGATAGTATACTTTTATTTTCGTTGAGAGTAGTGTTATGCAAGGCGTTTTTTATCTTAAACAATTTAAATTTTTCTGAAATAACTCCAGATGATTATTATGACAACTCCTTAGTACAGTCAAAGGTCGCATCTCTCAATGCAGTTAATTCTATGACCTACTACACTGCCTTGACGCCAACTTAGCGCTTTACGTATGTACCTTTGTATCTACCTGTAGTAAAAATATTTGCGCTACATTTCCAGGGGTAAGTAGTTACTAAATTTGTATGTATAAATTGGAACGCTTGCGTATTTTACATAGCACGTAAATTTTGTTTCTTGTAGCCTATCATTTCATTGTCTTATGCCCACAGCTTAAAAGTTTTAGTTGGCAGTCAATTTCCAAAAATGAATTCGTCTCTAACTGGTGTATCTTTCAACTGAAACCTAGCAGCTAAAACAAGGAGCGAAATAAATTCGTCTTCTCGTGAAACATTTCAGATTCGGTGAGCAGTAATTTAATCAGTAATTCATATCGCAAGTTCCTCAAAATTCTAGACTTCGACAATGAAGTGTAACTTTTACCCGAGATTCCTTATGACTGTATACGCTGCCCAGAAGTTTTTTTTTTTCCTTCCCCTTGCTGGATAATGGTATAAAATTTCTTCTCCCCTCGCTATCGCTCCAGTAGTTCGTCTTGCTGCCGAGCTTCCAAAGTTTCTCGTGTTAACGAAATTCGGTACCTCAATCTCTCACTTTCCCATTCCCGGGCAAAGAATAAATTGCCTCCTTTTACAGTTTTTAACTCAATTTTCGGTGACGTGGAAGGTGAAGTGGGGGAGTGGAATAAATTGGAGGAATAAAAGCGTTCCAGTTTTTAATAAGCTGCCTTCTTCTTCTTCACGGCTGGTCCTCTCCCTCGGGATCGAGGCAAGAAATCCAAGCCCAGGCAGGAACAAGAACAGCGATGACTGTTTCGCCTGTCGACGTATCTCATCCTACTGGAGTTTTCGCAGCACGTGATAATATTTGTTCTCGGGGCTCAGCTCGGAGGGGGTCGGGGGAGGTTACTTCGAACATGGCCGAGCTTTGGGTCGGGCTATAACGTGGGGTGGCAGGGGTTCGTAATCAGTAGTGCAAACAATTACCTCTTCACCCCTCTTGTTCCTAACCAACCTGCATTACGCCTTCCCTTTATTATCTTCCTTTCCTGCACCTTCCTGTTCTCCATACTTCTGTGGCAAGAAAACGTACCGCGGACTGTTTGCGTGTGCGTCGCCAAGCTGCTGAAGTGATATATTATATATACAATTTTTGCAGGAAAGTAAATGGCATGCAAGCTTGTACCGCGAACAACAGCCGTTTTCTGAACAAATAAATAAAATATTGTAGCAAAATTTGAGATACAATTATAAAAAATTGCAATACGAGCGTAAAAGAATGTAATAAGTTATTAATAGGAAATCTGAACGCAACTGCAAATAAAAAAGACGATCCGTGTAGCTTAAGTGAAACTAATGCTATTTATCTTCTCAAAACAATAAATGAAGACTATGTTTACACAGGTCTGTGACTTGTGGGAGATCTCTGCTGTTTCGTCAAAAACCAAATACTGTAGAATGCAGCATCATTTGCTATTAAAATAATAGAAAGTACCCTGTTACCTCAAAATTTAATTAAATAATTTAAAATAGTTTTATATATAAATATTTCCCTTTTCCTGAAGTGATTGAACATCTAACACACTTTCCCCGTAATCTTTAACTCTATATCTTCCTTCTTTCACATTTTGTTGCTAACTATGCAACCTCCAAATAGATATATGCAAACATTGTCGTGGCGACATCAGAAATAGATGGTCTATCCCCCCTTCCAAATCCCCTAAAAAAATCACGGTATTGCAGGCAGCAAACTTTCTTTATTCTCTGTTGCAGTTTTTAGTTTTTATGCGTAAATCTGACCGTTTAGCAATTTTTCTGGACTGGTTGATACGCTACGTGGTAATCACGTGCTTTATGATAATATTGGTATTTGGCTTGACATTCTGTATCACGATCCTTTGCCTTAAACCTTGGAAAATTTTCAATGGCTTGATCATTAATCTTAATATATAATGATGTGTCCTGACTGACACACTCACTCAACTCATCAATGCACAACCTAAACCGCTAGACCTAGAACCATGAAATTCTGAGGGAAGCTTCCTCTTGCCCCGTAGGCACCCACTAATAATGGATTTTTCGAAATTCCATAATTAAGGGGGTGAAAAGGGGTGAAATATGTTTTTAAATAATACCTGATATCTTACCGAGGAAGCCATCAAAAATTTTTTATAAACTTCAAAATATTGCCCAACAAACGCATATTTGCGAATTTTTCTATTTTGAAAAAAATCGAAAATTAAGGGGGTGAAAAGCCATAAAATGTGTTTTTCATTAATCCGTGATTTCTCCTAAACCATTTCAGATAGTAAAGTAACTTTTTAAATGATGCTTAGGTAAATATCTACAAAGTGCTTTTAGAATTTTTCGAAATTCATTGTTGAAAGCTCTTAAAAAAATTAAACTTGTTTTAATTAATCCCACTTATCTCCTAAAACAGTGGAAATTTGAAATGGTTTTTGCTTTAAAATAAATCTTACGCAAATATCAAAAAATGAATTTCAGGATTATTCGAAATTCGCCCTTGAAAGCTGTTTAAAAAATAAAATGTGTTTTCAAATAATCATCTGTACCGCTTATACCCGTTGAGGTGTCGAGATGATTTTTATAAGAATGAAGCTTATGTAAATATCTATAAATCGAATTCACGATTTTATGAAATTCGAAAATTAAGGAAATGTAAAGCAGTAAAATGTTACCAGTCTCCCGAAAAAAGAGAACGATCATGGAGAAATAATTCAACAGTTGTTTCTTTTTGCCAACCTACTCATAAATAAAACCTCTTTGGACTCTAGCCTGTACATACGAAATAATTATCACGGTCCGCATTTAAGAATTCACTCAGGTATTGTATAAAGTTTGTGGTGTGGGAGGTGTGGGGTTACGGTTTCGTATCTCGTGCAAGCCTTTGCGATGGGATTTACTATGACATCATACGAGCATATTGCGCGCGCTCTTTACTCTGAGCTAAGACAATTTACAGTTCACTGGTATTGAATACGCTAGCTGTTAAATTCCTTCATCACATATTTTATCCAGAGTTACTGTTTACATTACATAATTTCACGCCGGCAAAACCGCAGCCGGGCAGTTATTTTATGGAGAAATAAAGATGAATTAAAAACAAAGATGGTCTGCAATTAAAGTACGCTCAGCGAAGTAAACAGGATAAAGCTGTTTGTGTATAGTAACACCATCAAATAATAAGTAATCGAAGGTTAGTAACTCGTTTCTATAGTACACGCGGGCGATGCCGCAAAGGGACAGCTAGTGTATGTATATACACAGCTCGGTTCTAACATTCAATGTGACAGGTCGAGGATAACATTTTTAAAATAGCCGTTCTTTACCGCGAGACAAAAACAAGCCACTGCATGTATTGCTCAAAATGGTCTCTTTTGAGCGGACTGCTTTCTGTTTTTTCACCTTTCAGGAGAGTCTTAACAGGAATCTCTTAGCAAATCGGGAGATAGTAGAAACTCTTAGCATATCGGTAGATAGATAAATCACTTATTTTTTTGTCATTGTTTAGCTTCTTCTGTTATTAAAGTTCTCCTACTTATTGTTAAATGATTGAAAGGAAGATGCAAGAAGTTTACACAAACAACAACAAACCAAACAAAGATGATACTTGCGCTAAGAGGAACGGACAGGTACTTCAGGAGTATGACAACAGTTTACTATAGCAACTGAAGGCCGGGTTCTGTACAAGCTGAGGTCAGGGGTTTTAGCGGGTGCTTTTGGCGAGCTCTTAATCCAAATTAATGACTGCAATAAACACTTCAGTTCGTTATTAAATTGATGATAGCCTTCCAGTGCGCTGCATCAATTGGGAGTAAATTATGCCTACCCTACTTCAACACCCGCAGTTCGCCTGCTAAAGAGCGGATGGACGTGGGAACAAGAGGGCAAAAAAAAATAATCAAAACCTACTACTGGGCGCATTTTGGTTGTTGAGGTGTATATTTTTTGTTTATTGATATGTTTTACCTTGCACACACACACACACACACATTCGGTTCAGACATTATTAGCTTTGCGTGGCCCTGCATAACAGGAGAGATGAACGCGTGGAAGTCTTGACATTCAGCTGTCATAAAACAACACCAGCATACTGTAAAAAATATGGTTAGTTCTGTGTGTTGTTTTATGTTGGTGGATTGACAGCCCTTGACTTTCGCTTGCAGCGTGTAGCTCTACTGTGTGCGTAATTTTAATCGTATTGAATTATAAATATATAAATATCCTACATTTTCCATGAAAATCCTTTCTGCAATGGCTATTTTTTGTATACCATCTTGGTTTGAACATAACTTAATTTCTGTTATTACCGTCTCTTCATAATATAGACAATTACGGCATCCATATCAAACTAATACCGCCGGAGTCTTTGTACTGCGTTTGTCGCAATTAAGAGTACGAAAAGCTAAATTAATTTATTCGATAGTATTTAACCATAAAACTGTACTTCATTTTAAAATGTGAAAAATTGACCTGAAATCAAGTACATACCACCCAATGAGAAGGTTAAAGGTACAGAAAAATACACACACACATACATACATTTTGGTATGATGTTTGTATATACGGAATAAATAAGCTACGACACCATTTGGCCGATCACAATGCAACTTGGCAAATTATTTTTTTCACGGAGAAGGTTTCTACAGTATTCAATTTACTCTGACTCGCCAAACTCGCTACTAGATGGCGCTCCAGTGCATCATCTTCTATACTGTTCCACCTATCGTCTTAAAACTGGCAATATATAAAAATGCAGAAGTTAGTTTCCGGTTTGAGTAAAATTTAAGTTTTTAGATCAATAGTTTAGCGAAAACTGAAGTATGTAAACATATTTTAACAGGAGAAAATTAATATGTGGTAATATCTACAAATTCAAAATTATTCGATGGTGTCACATGATAAAAAGTATTTTTTAGAACATTAGGTAAAGTCTTAACAATCTATGTTTAGCTAATCTCTTATTTTTCCGTCGCATGCAAGTGACAACATCGTGGTTAACTAACTAAAGACAACATGGGTGTTCATTTACGCAAATCAAAAAATATAAAACGAGGGGAACAAATAAAAAATTAGTTCATGTTCTCACTTTACATTTTTAGCTCCACCGTTTTCATCGAGTCGGATTTTCCCGTCTCTAAAAGCCTGAAAGTACTACAAGGCCAAGGGAACACACAAGAAAAGAGTTATAACTTAACGTTAAATTAAAAGGACTTTCTTTTTACCGAAGACGTCCGAAGTTGTTAGGAACTGCCCCTACAAAACCGCCAACAACAGAACACGAAATTGAATACAATTTTTATTCAGTCCTCGCTGGCATTGTTTATTGCCCGCATTATAAAATAAATTTGTTTATGACATTTATTTTTTTCAACTCCTATTATATTTAAATGTGGCTCAGCTCATGAATAAGGAATTTACACAAGGATATAGACTTAAGCAGTAGAAAATTGGAACGTTTTCCATCTTATTTTTAAGCGTAGGATCACAATTGAAATCTTACTGCTTACAGCGTACGTTCGGAAATTTAAGTCGTAAGTTTAACCAGTCACATAGACGATTAGTATTTCCATGAGACCGTTTATCATTCACCTGATTACTGCCATCTTGATTTAAGAGTGATAGATAGTCACCATCTTGAATATTTGAATTTTTTGTCTTAACTTTTCTTCTGGGTAAATTTATGCAACTTTAACCTAACTACAGAATAGAATATAAATGTTAAGGGAAATTTACACATCATAAATCTTTATTCTCCGTTGCTGTTGTTAAAGGTCGAAATGCAGTTAAGAAAGTAATAATAATTTTCTAACTGTAATTCGATCTGTAAGAACAGTCCCGGAAAATAAAGATTTATTATGTCTAAAATTCCCTTAAAGATTCTATTCTGTACTTAGGTTAAAATTCCAAAAATTTACCCAGAAGAAAAGTTATTACCCAAAATACAAATATTCCCGATGGTGACTATCTCTCACTTTTAACCTACAAAATAATCACCTGGTTGGGTTTTCTTTTTAAGAAGAAAAGGGAATTTGTTACATATTTGAAGTTTAAATTTTTAAATATTATCAGTACATCGTTTACACGAGGGCGATTATTTTTTCGAAATTTTAGCTTCAAGTTTTCTCCCATAGTCTTCGGGTTCATTAATGCAGTAAAAAATACGATCTTCAAATTGCGTTCATACTGGCTGAACTTAGTAACTTTGCTATTGTGTGCACTCCATTTTTGCGACTCTACTGCATTCTTCTTAAGTCTTCTTCTTAATGCTTAAGTAAACTCCTTAATGCTCATTAAAAAAACATTTTGTGGTTATATAGCAAGGAAAGAAGAAGGGGTGAGGTGAGGAATTGGTGAGGTAATTTGAAGTTGGTTTCGGCTCGCGATCTCAGCCATGCAGTTGCGGAACAGGCCCTGGAATTCAGCTGCGCAGCGCCGTTGCTCTATGCTCTCGAAGCGATACATCGATAACGTTTCGCCGCACGTTTTTGACCCCGCACGCCACCCGCGTTGCCGCCTCCAGCTCGCATTTCCCTGCTCCTGGAATATAGCAACCGCGCGTCGAATATTCTGCAGATGCTCAACCTTTCCGGCGAGTCTCGACATTTTAGACAGTGCAAGTAACACGTATCACGAATAGAACAAACTAATTCTTAACGTAGTTAGATCTTGTTGAGAGCATGCAGAATGACAGTTTATGATACAAAAAATAATTAATACTATAATGCAATATCACATAAAATATTAAGTATCTATACGAACGTGTTTACTTTTAAAAAAAATTGCTTACTATATTCAACAGTTACTGCCCCGGCATTGTTTTTGCAGAAACACACCAATGTTTCATGGATGTCGGATTAACAGTATATAAGCTCATATAAGATTAACAAACTAATAACAGGCAACAGGCGTATTTCCCAAATGAAAGAGAGGCATGTACGGTTATGAAACTCTTTTACGAGCCCACGTGTATCATTACAGTATTGAAAACCGTATAAGACATTTGTTTAGCTAGATTAAAATATACTTATATGATAGCGTTTAAGGTTTATATTACCTGACGATAAATAAAAATAATAAACCTGAAAATTTGATGTAAATATGATACGCTACGTTTTTTACGAATAAAGGTGTATCGCAGATATTTAAATACATGGAAATGTTTATAATACCAGTATTATATTATAAACAGTTTCCATTGTATTAAACATTATTAAGCTGTAATTGCTACATGCTATATCAAAGCATTAACTTCACAGTTTCATTAACAAATCATTACAACACTGAATTTTATTTACGCTATACGCCGGTATTGAAATCGAATTGATTTTTTTGATAAATTGCTATATCGTGCTTTGTTCCCAGCAGGAATTACACAGAGATTAACTAACTACCTATTTGTTTGCCTTAAGGAGGAGAGTTAGTCAATTTTATTGCATTTTAAGATTTTGAGTCATAATATTTATTCAAATTGTATTATCAAAATTTTCTCTTTGACGAAGCATAGGATATATTCTTGGTAAACTGCTTGGCACATATTATAATAGAATCTTTAATTAATTTGTCATTCAAAACCATTGCAACATTGTTAACTTTCAAGAATTCTCTTGCGGTGATTCTGCATGACAAAATTCTAATCTCTACCGCTTAGGTCTTAACGCTTCGGATTTTTAATATTCTAGAACCCCTTAAGACTCACAGAACGTGGCTAGCTAACGTCCGCTTTAACTCGATTGCTGAGGTCAGAACAGGTCTGGTCGGTTGCCCCGGAGTAAGCCCACAGCCTAAAACGTATTTCGACAACCGCCGAAACAAATTGCCAGTCGAAAAACTGTTGTTCACTTGCCAGAGGCTGAAACTGTCCTGTTGTAATCACGCAATTTTCGACATTTGATCAGCTGACATACCAAACTAAAAAAATTCTCAGTTGATAAAGATGTCGTAGACTACGATTTCTAGTACATAAAAACAAAGAATAATTTTGTTATGTTTAAATATAAATGCTAACATTTAAAATAAAAAGAAGTTCAATACTTTTTTCTAGAAATAAAAAAAGTATGTTATTTTGTGGTTTTACATAGATGTGCTTGTAGCATTCTACATCGTAATTCACTTTGAATTTTTTTCAGTTTGGTAAGTGAGTTGGTTTTAGTGTCGTCCTCAGAACGGTAACATGCACATTTTGAATCTAACGAACCCTTACGCAAAAACTATGAGAGATAAAAATTTATAAGAGTAAAATTTAGTCACATTTTATGTCTAAAATAAGAAAACAATCATCCGGTACAAACATAAAAATATAAACATGGCGATGAAGATTGCTGTAGACCGCGCCATTAACACACATGAAAGCAGAAATTAAAATTTTACAGAGCAACAATTTCGAGTATGCATATGTACTTTTTGAACCTTGTACAAGTATGTTTAAATCTATGGACACTTGATTTCCATGAAAAGAATTTTGCACTAATTTATTTCAATGCCTTACGTGCACATCTGCAGCTCTGTGTCATGTCATGTCTTACGTCCCTCATTTGACTGTGGTTTCATTTTACTGAGAGAGTTTACGGTTATCACCCCAAGATGCGTTAAAGTTCCTATCTCTAGCCACGGAGCAGTGCTGCATATTTGCACGTAAGACATTAAAATAGGTTAGTGAAAAAATATTTTTACGCCTATTAGTTGTTAGTATTTGCACTTGAAAAGGCAAAAAGAAACAATTTTCGCCATATGAACACCAATGGGAAAAAAGTTAAGAAATGATTTTAGACACACATATGTGCATGAACAGGTGTAACTTTCTTAGAATATTATTCCTTAGAAGACATCTTCCTTCAAGCGGATTCATTTTTAATGGAATAATATTTTCTGAACCTTTCCAAACCGTATTTGGCTTAAATATACAGAAATTAAAGGATTTCGAAGTGGTAAACACGTTACTCTATTTTCAGAGATCTGAAACTAAGGAAAAGTGTTAATTTTCTTTTTTAGCCTATTACTAAAGTATTTATATTCCAAGTACATTACATCGTGTTTAAAAATCTAAATTGACACATATTTCAAAGAAGATTTTCTACACAATGATAGAATTTGTCTTAAGTAATCCATGAAGAAACGTTTCTTAGATATATACAGTGAAGAAATACTTTATATTTCGATAATCTGCATTGAGGGACTAACGTATGCATTTTTAACAATATATTATCACAAAAATAAAACTGAACTCGAAGAAAACCGCAAAATAATATTACCGCGTAAATTATCTCACACCAGACAGATAATATTAAATATTACTTTAATTAACTTCTAAGTAACATGTATGTATCTCAACGTTTGGCTTTTGTATGCCTACTACATTATTTCTAAAATTTGATTTGATTTTATTTTTTTTAAAATATTTATCATTGTAATTTTTTATGTTTATTATACATACAATTGAAACATTAAAAATATTAAATTAACGTAAATATTGATTTTACTTGTCCAACCTCTTTGTGTTTAATACGAAGGTAGTTTGTTTCACAAAATGTGATTCGAGATGGAGTGTGATACGAGATGAAAAACAGTAGTACGTTAAAAGTAACACACTAAATATTTCCAGCAATCAGATTTAAAAGAAGACTATAAGATATTACCTTACCACCTCTTGATTATGATAATGTCATCTGTCAAAGATGTAGGATCACTTTTTTTTACTAACCGTGAAAAAATTGTAACTGTATGAACCGTCATACGTAAGAAATGTGTAAATCAGTAAAATAAGTTTGTCTGCAAAAATGGATTGATTCTTACAACTATCTGAACATTAGACGATACTATCCATACTGTGGATGAAACGGTCTCGTCTGTAAAATAAACCAAGTTTTGTGTAGAAATAATGTTGTAGGGATAATCTAACTTCACTCTTGACCTCATTTGGAAATAATTGAAATTCATAAAGTAATTTACAAGACTTGTCATACTCAGAGAGACGTATAAAAGGTGCATGTTACATTAAACGTCTTCGTCTATAAGCGGCAGACATCATGTTATATCGTGCCGATCTCAAGGTCACTCGCCCTTGCCGTTGGCCAACGAATGTTGCCGCCACAGCTTTGTCCCTGGAGGACAGACAGTCTCGGTTTGTCGAGCACCGGGAGGCCAGGAGAAATATTTGGCTTGCTGTCGACGAAGTGATCGACATGGTCCCCCCAACCGCCCACTACCGCCAAGCTCTCGAAGAGGAAGGAAGGCGAAGTATTTTTTATCGTCGCCCTGTCTGCACGTTGACAGTGGTAGACAAGCTCCCAACGTCTTGAAGAGTTGAAAGAGGAAAGAGAGAGGGTGGAGGAGGGTCGTTAGATGCCTGAGAACGGTCGCTGCGTATTGATTGGCTAGGGCGTTCCGGGGAAGCGATTCGGCTAAGTGGCAAAAAAAAAAATAGCTAGAGAATGGGATGGAAGGAAGATGGGAAAATATTTTCGTACCAGAGTGAGGTGTACTACGGAGTAGTGAATTCGCCTTATATAAATGCTCACTGCAGTAATAGCGTTAGTGCTGAGTAACTGCCAGTTGCTATGTTTTAGAATACTTCAGAGTTGACTAAAGTAGAGATTTGCAGACTGCTTAATAGCAATGTTGTGGAATTCGGGGGATGAGATAAGGTACGGATGGAACGCTGAAGCACTGGTAACGTCCACCATATATTTGACATTCGATAACGTACTCCTGACGTTATATTATTTTAGTAAAATACTAATATATTACAGGCAATCCCTAGACTAACCGACTATATACATATATATATATATATATATATATATATATATAAGAACTTTGGTTCAGAAGGAAGTAAAACAATCACCTATGTAAAATCGTAAAAAGGCAAATTCTTAATAAAATTCTTTAATTTAGTTTTAAGGACCCCCAGTTACTATCATAACAACAATAGTCACACATATACAGGATGAGTCGGGAGGAAAGGTATATGCTATGAGGGGTGATAGTACTGGTGATTCTGAACAAAATGTTTCTAATAAACATATGCCCTTTTCTTAACCGTTTCAGAGAAACCTAAGGAAAACAACAAGACACGGGACAAGTGCAGGTTATTCCACAAACAAGAGTAATACGCACAGTACACGAGCAGGGTCTGTATCCATATCATCGGCAGAGTGTACAACATCTGCATGAAGGAGATTATGTCCACCGGCAAGAATTCTGTCAGTGGATCATTGCCAATGATCGATTAATTCCACGTATTCTGTTCACTGATGAGTCAACACTTACCGCATACGGAATTAACAACACATGCAACTCTCACGTTTAGGTAGACGAAAATCTACACCCTACTGTAGAAAGGAATTTTCAACGACGTTTCTCAGTCAACACGTGGTGCGGTATTATTGAAGACCAACTCATCGGTCCAGTAGTTTTAGATGATCGTCTTAATGCAGTACCGTATCTTGATTTTCTTCAAAACGTGTTACCAGAGTACATGGAGGATATTCCTTTGGCAACAAGAGCTCGTATGTACTTTCAGCAAGACGGAGCTCCTGCACATTCTGTACTGCCAGTGACACAGTATCTCAACGAAACATATCCTGGGCGTTGGATCGATCGCCATGGAGTCATTACTTGGCCACCGAGGTCACCTGACCTTTCCCCATTGGATTACTGTGTGTGGGTTTGGTTTAAAAGCGAAGTCTACACGCGCAGGGTGGACACAAGAGAGGAACTTCTCGCTCGTATTTACCATGCTTGTGCTCAAGTAAAGCAATGTACAAAAGAGCTCAGATCAGTAATACAGCAGTTGTCTATCAGAGCAGCAAATTGCATTGAAGTTGGTGGTGGAGTGTTTGAACATGTTTTGTGAGGAAATGTACACAATTAAACAAAACATACGATAACAGTAACGTGATTTACCGTCACCTGCACATTTCCCGTTCCTTGTTGTTTTCATTCGGTTTCTCTGAAACGATTAAGAAATGGACCATTGTTTATCAGAAACATTTTGTTCAGAATCACCAGTACTATCACCCCTCAAAGCATGTACCTTTCCTCCTGACTCGCCCTGTATACAAAACCACACTATTGTAGTAAACGAAAGCCTTAGATGGGCTAAGGAAATAAATGTTTTAAAGCTGTCGCACTTATTAAATATAACTATCGTTTAATTAAAACTTTAGCTCTCTGGGTTACTCATGAAGGAAATAATTGCACCGCATGCTCTCTAGTAAGCATTTATCTTAGCTTTGCGCTTATTTTGTATCTCGCGTAAATACTCAAATCAGTTTAAGTCGTGTTGAGATTTTATTATTAACTTACTTATTCTTTACATAATTCCTGAACATATAAACGAAATGTAAACATGTTTATCAAAACGTAACTACTGTAATGGAATTACAGTTTTCTATTTTATTTTGAAATAATTATCAGTATAAATTATATTTTTAAAACTTATGTAATTAATATATTTTCCTAATGTTTATTATTTGTAATGAATAATTCTAAATTCATGTTAGTCTATTTAAAGCCCTATTTATGTATGAACCTGCTAATTTTGATTTTGTCATATTATGCCTTATGTAATTAATTATTTATTTTTTTCTGTTTACTGAGATACTCATAGGTTTATGCAGTTTAAGGAATGCCCGTCAGTATGTTTAGTAATTCTCTCTTTATGTAAGAGAACATTCCTAATTCTCTGAGGCGATTGTTTCGAACGACGCTTTCAGTGGCATTTTTTCTTCTTTCTTCTTATATAAACACCCATCGTGATAAGACGTATGCGGCAGGCCTCCTGATGTGACGCCTGATTTATTGCCGCCGACGTAACGAAAGGAACTCTTGGGAATTGGGTTTAGATAATAATTTAATATTACAGTGTGCGCCAGTTGAGAAGAGGCCAACAATTTATATTTTTATTTTTAGATATTTGTAGTGGGCCTCAAGCCAAAGAGGGATTCACGTAAGACGTCACTTACAGGCCATTCGTTTCTTTATCTTTCTTAAGGATTGACTCAAGCTGCATGAGATTTTCAGATCTTTTGAAAAGTTAATTAAAATATATGCCTCATATTTTTATTAAATAATTCTGATTTCATCGTAGCAGATGTATATTTAAGAGACAAAAATAATCGTAAACCTAATTAGAGGTCTGAGAACTATTAGAGACTCATATTTTTCGTCTGAGCTATAAAACTTTTTGCCGAGCAAACATCTGTTTTTATCATTATGTGGAGTAAAACAAATATTTAAGTTTTCTCAAATATATAAATGTGTTTTGTACCTGGTCGAGAGATTTACATCACTAGTATGCTTTTTTTTCTATACCGTAGGGAATAATACCTGATCAATTTCCGCTAACCAATCATTTGCCATAAATTTTATTTTTTAATAAAAAGACTAGACATCTTAATTCATATGTATTTGCTACTTGGGTGTTACGTATCTTGTCAAGAAATTTACCTAAAATTTCTACAGTAAGCCCACAATAATAATACTTAATTTTAATACCTTATACTCAGCTAAGTTATCACACTACTTAAAACGACATAATTATTCCGAAATGTACCTTTCTTTTATATAATGTTTTACTTGTTCACATTGAAAGAAAACAACTGAAATCGTGTTCATCTGTCGTTCATAATAATATATGTGTAAAAAGTTTTAAATCTCGTCAAAATAAGCAATTCCCAATATTCTCAGTGCAAACATTTTTATTAATTTTGTTCAACTAAGCCAGAGTAAAATTTTTATGTGTATTTTTATAGTTAGTTGTACTTTAAATGTTATGTTATTTGGAATAAATTATCAATAGTTTATTGCGAACATAATCAATTATGTTGATGCTTGGCAGAAAATGTAACGCTGCAAGTGCCTTCGCGATGGTTACACTATAAAAGAAAATTTTGGTAGAAAAATGATTCTGTCAAATTTTTTCTGGTAAACGCGAAGTTATTATTTGTCTACCCCACTATTTCAGCGTTTGTGATGAGAACGAAAGGTATTTGTCACAGACCAAACACTTTCTAGCTGGTAAAATATAATGTTTTAATTACCTTACTTACGAAAAGCGGTATGCACAATATCGAACACTGAATATCGTATACAGCATTTATATGCATATTTACTTTGCGTAAAATATAGTTTTTAAGTACGAACCCGAGTGAAGTTGCACAACGGTAACAAGCTGGACCCGCAGTTGGAAATATCAGGATTCTATCATCGGCTTTGGCCATCCTGATTGTAGTTTTACATAGTTTCCCGCAATCACTCCAGGCGAATCCTAATAAGGTAGGCAGGCTACTTTAACAAAGGCATTGGCCGAATCCTTTCCCATTTCCTGTCCTTGTATAAAGTTGTATGTAACCGCCTCTAGTGACCACGCTATCCACTAGATTTAAAACATAATTAGATTAAAAATGAAACTCTGTAATGAAATACGCAAATCAATTCTAATACAGATATAAGGTCACAACTTCTATTGTGTCTCCGAGTGACTGACTGGTAGCTAAGGTTTCGTAGGCTTATGAACCCCACAGTGTTGGCGAATCTGAATCAAACCAATATCAGTGCAGGTGTGTTTTCTGTCCTATTGTAAGGTAAATATTTAAAAAAAATTATAGTGAATATAATTTACTAATAAACATATATTTTCGTCACATTATGTATAATGAGCGACTGAGTTTAATGGACAATCCATGAAGATTTTTTAATGTTGCAATTATAATGTTAAAATTTTTGTTGTGTGCAATCAGTGTACCTTATTCTCGCTAACTTCAAAAAATATATATAACTGATAAAATAACGGTTATATTCACGTCTTCGCGTTATTGTCGTCTACCAGTAACTCTATAAGCAGGATATAACAGACGTTAAGGTAATTTTACTTAGATTACACTGTATTACAATGTTACTTCGTGGCAGTGTTTGGATGCACTTAAAAAGTCGAATTTTGTATATTCGAAAACGTCTCTGATGGTGAAGTCACATAGACGCGACAAAGGCGACATGACTTTGCGACATAAAAAAAATTAATTAAAAAATACGGCCGTCATTCAGTACTTAGGTTTTTGTGACGTCAGGTCAGTAAAAATGGCGGACGCGATGCGAATTCAAAATATAAAATATATAGACTTAAATTAAGTCGGAGTTTGATTTTGAACCTAAATTTTGGTGAACTCTGGTGAGTTCGTAGTAAAATTGCATCTATTTATTGTAAGAGATATATTTGTTGGTTATCGGAAGCAAATCATAATATTTGAAACAAGCGTGTGACTGTGCCTTTATTTCCACATTTCAGAGTGCTAGTGGGTATTTAAACTATATTTAAAAAAAAAACCAAGAAAAATTAAATCTGTAAACATCTGTGTCTGTCGTACTGGAGGTTAGTACGCATTGGCAATAAACTATTTGCATGCAATTTTTTTCTCGCGGAAATTAAACTGGTTTGCTGCATTGACAAGAATTTTTATTGTGTGATTTTTATTATGTGATTCCAGAATTACTCAAATTTAGAGTAAACCGATCCATTCCCATCGATCACATAAGCATACAACCATTCTCCTCCCTTCCTTCTGGGTTCGATTCCTTGCGGAGTCGGTCCCCGGATTTTCACTTGTGGTAATTGTCCCGGACGATGCCGCTAGTCGGCGGGTTTTCTCGTGAATCTCCTGTTTCCCCCGTCCATTCATTCCGGCGCTGCTATGTACTCACATCATATCATCACCACCAACGCTAAAGACCTCGATGTTAAGTGCTGACCAAAATTTCTTCATTCACTTCACTTCCTCCCTTCCTTACGGCCTGTAAGCCTAGTAGCAAATAAAATGTGCAATTGTTATCAAAGTTTTTTCTATGTTTAAATAAACAGCAACTGCTGTAGTTGGACCAGCGTTTGCTTTCCACGAGTATGAAATCAAAATTAAGAGCCTACGTGAGGGAATCGTCACTTTCAACTATGTGACCCTAGAACTGAAGCGACGTATTTTTAATGACGCACTCGACGGTCGGAGGGAAAGCCTTGAAAAAAATTCGCTACTAGAATAAGTTTGCATTAATGAGAACGCGCCCGATATTTCAGGAATCGCGCGATGCAGTAATTGACGTAACAAAGAAAGGGTAAAAATTAAAATAAAAAAATTTTCTTGTCGTGAAATAACAGTACGGATGGGAAATGTTCGCGAATTCAATGACCTGCATGTTAGAATCCAATGTAGGCTACTGTGTATACTCAAACCCCTTTATTCGTTCATTGTCTGCTGTTCCACTGAGTAGCAGCTAGCGGACAAATGGTCGGGGCTTGAGTATACCTAGGACATTTGATTGTTACATACAGGTTATTGAATTTGCGAAATTTTCTCATCTCTAATGATTAGAGATGATGGTATAGCGCAAAAATTATTTGTGCCAACATACCCTTAAAAATACTGTGGTTTCTTACGACGTGTATGATTGGGTGATATACGTCTGACACGACGTAGCTGTCTGCAGACCAGTAACTTTTACAGGCACGAATATTTCGCGTATCTATCTGGCAACAACCTAGACTTCTCAGTTATATACGTGTACCGGGTGAAGCCGAATATCCATTGGCTTCTAACAGTACAAACGTGTAGCACGTGATATACACACGACTTGTTTCCTTATTTATAACTGGCTTGTAATCGTCAAATGTGCGTTAAAACCGCTCTCGTCTTAGTACAGAATGAGTGAAGCATACGCTATTGACGTTCAAGCTGACCTAGAATCAATACGCGAAATAATCGTGCCTCTAGTAATAAGCATTACGTATTACAATAGCGGGGTTTTTATTTGATTAGTCAAATAGGGCAACAGCTCTACGTACAAGAGAGTGAGTGAAGAGTTTTTGGTCAGCGCCCAACATCGAGGTCTTTAGCACTGGATAGGGGTGACTTGATGTGAGTATGACGCAGCTCAGGAATTAAAGGGCGGGGGAAACAGGAGATCTCCGTGAAAACCCGCCGACCGGCGGCATCGTCTGGCACGATTCCCACGTGCGAAAATCCGGGGACCGACCCTGACGTGAATCGAACCCGGATCGCCTTGTTGGGAGTCGAGAGGTCTGACTCCTCGGTCACCGCGGCCACTTACGCACAAGCGAAAGTCAGTTGTCTTTTCATAAGCTGAACGTGTGTTGAAACCTAATAAACTGTGAAGTTTTCCTGCGATAAATTATCATATATACAAATGATCATTAATTGTAAAGCGATACAGAGCTTTCCGGCTCGTGCTGTATGGAACACTCCCCTCTCCATCTTTCTTCTCTTCCCCTCAGGTCGCTGGACGTATTTGCGCGGCACGAAGAAAATACCCCTTTCCGCGACATCCGCCCAGGTCGTAATTGTAGTTGCCGTACGTGCTCCGGCTGTGAGGGTAGCGCGGGGGTTGAAGAACCGAGGGTTGGGCCGTAGGGGTTGGCGTGAGGAAAATGAGCGACCCAGGGGTGAGTGAAACAAGGGGAATGGAGGGGGTAATGGCAGAGCCGAATGCAGCGAGGCGCGGGAAAGGTCCAGGGTCAATCTGCGTTATTGCGAGGGCAACGACGCGGGTTCGATCGAGGTCGCGCGAACCTCCCGCAGACTAGACCCAATGATATGGGAGATTTCTCTCTTCGGGAACGCTCGCGCACGCTTGGCTCGGGAAGCTCCGCCCACGTCAGGTTTCGATTCCCAGTTCGGTCATTCTGATTATGGGGCCTCCCTAGATAGGCTGTGTTTGTGTGTGTGAGGCAGGAGAAATAAGGTTGCCGTTGAGCGACGTATGTAAAGCATTATCGCTCTCCGCGCAAACCACTCAGCTGGCGTGCAGGGCTTTACTATTATCCTATTTCCAATAAGACTTTAAGCTGTGACCACATTATTGTAGGCCTATTTGTGGCCAGCATAGTTCAAAGTCTAACGTTGTTTCTATAGCTATATATATATATATATATATATATATATATATATATATATATATATATATATATATATATATATATATATA
>PNEQ01011252.1:147244-276302 GCA_003012365.1 Medauroidea extradentata | reverse complement strand
ATACAAAAATCTGCCTGACTGGTGCTGGTGACTTGATCCAACATATTATTGTTGCGACACCTTTCTCGGATTGTTTTCCTTGTGGTTTTACGAAACATATTCGGGTGAATGCTGGCATGTTACCATTAAATCCGTAAAAAATTATATGTATATACATATATCCTATACGTATCCAACTCAAGTCTTACAAACAATCAATAATAATATTTAATATTCTTGAATAAACCTATATCCAACGTGTACAAACGAAGCCAAGAAAATAGGTACCGGCTGGCTATCTATGTGTTTTTACAAAACACATTCAAATAATATTAGAGAAACACGTCCTCTAGGATTTGCATTAGGAATAAATAAGACCATACTTAGGTATTGATACGTATGTGGTATTAAGGAATTGCCTATATAACAGAAAAACTGCACCGTTAAGAATTAACGACAAGTATAGAAGTTGTTTTACTCCTAAATGTGTATTCATTAAAATAAAAGTTAATTATGTGTGATAATATCACGTGATTAATAAAACACTCCTGAAATAACATAAAATAATTATATATTTCTGTTCGAGCCAAACGTAATTTTCTAAACATATAATTATTTTTACAAGTAATTAAATGTTATTTAATTTTATAACTGATTTTAAGTCATGTTATATCGCTAAATATTTTTACCTAGTGCAAACTACTGGGCTATATGTATTTCATCTACAGAGTAACTATATGTCTCTAAAGGTGTATCTACAATATGACGAAAGAAAATTCTGTAGAAAATGCTGGAATAGAAACAATATGTTACATATAGACAAGGATAAATCTCTTGGAGTGATTGAAACACTGCAGTTTTAAATAAGCTGTTTCTTAATATACTCAATGATGTCAAAACTATTTTATAATATACATTATTAAAGTTAACGAAACAGGTGACAGAACATGTTAATTGACACAATTTTCAGCGCAACGAACATTTCCAATACATTTTGCTCCAAACAAGGACTTTGGAGTTGTTTCCTTATTTAATTGGGCCATCGATATCTTGCTGCGGGAGTGCAGGACACGAGGCGAGGACTCTCAGCTGCGACCTTGCCCGTGTTATCGTGGCCCGCTGCACGACCATACGGCAGCGCGGATGTCTCCACGGGTTCGCAAGGGTCGAGAGGGGGAGGATGTTAAAGGTCTTGGCGAAACTCCCCCATTACCACCGTCCCGTCCCCCGCGGGATCCACAGCAGGAGATCATCCTCGGGAAACAATGCCTGCGAGGGGGTGGCTCTGCCCATGTCGCCACTAATTAAGAGCTTCGGGGATTTATCTCACCCGGCTTAATGTCCTCTGTTGGCCGGAAGTCGCCCCACCACCCTGCCTGCTCCTTTCGCAAGCAAACTCGCCCAATTCCGAAGATCGGCTAAGGAGAAGGCGTCGAAAGTGTAACAGTGGCCTATACGGCCAACTTTCTTGTGTATATAGAAAGATCGTGTTCCCAATGGACATAGACATTGATTGTGAGTGCAGTGTTTCGCAGAAAAAGAATAAAAAAGCTGTAATATAAAATAATTGTACTTTTACAAAATAATTGTTTGAGAAATATTTTGTAAGTTTACAAAAACTACTGTACAGTTTACTGGGAGTGTTCCTAAATTATCAAATATATAATTTATTTACAAATGATAGCTGCACAATCACAAAAAAAAATACCTTGTATATTTTACAATGTTATAGAAAGTGACACAATTTTAATTCTAAGCAGTTTACAATTTTTTTTTACAAGTATAAAAGATTTTGTAAAATGTGATACGCCGTCGAAAGTTATTTTGTTTCACATGAAACACCCTGGCTATCGAAAAACATCGCACTAGTCCCCACAGGTATTTGGATAATTTAGATGACTTTTATTGCTTGCGATAAATATTCTGGGGTTAGTTTACAAGCTTTTACTTGTAAAAGTACGAGTTTTTCTTACTGTGTAGTAAAGCATGTATGGAAATGTTTGCTTTAAGGCTGGGTTTCAGTCACCATTTTGAATTTTATTATTTTTCACTTTTTTGGAATTCTGAGAAGAAAATTGTTAAATATGTGATTATACCTCAAATTCTATTTACAATTCGCTACAGTACAGATATTGAGATTAAACAGTTAGCTTATAATTACGCCGCAATTTGTCGGGAAAATTTTTTTATATTCATAATTTATCCGACAAATTGCGGCATAATTATAAGTTAGCGGCTAAATCGCAAGGTCTCTACTGTAGCGAAATGTAAATAGAATTTTAGGTATAATCACATATTTAACAATTTTCTTCTCAGAATTCCAAAAAAGTGAAAATTTAATAAAATCCTATATGGCGACTGAAACTGATCCTTAACCTTCATGGCGACAGATGGCACAATGTAAGCCTTCTAGAGTTTATTTCCTTTTTCTATCACCAGTCGACCGTTACTAGAACAATAATGAGCAGATGCATGATTATTTGATTCTAGGTCAGGTTGAACGTCAATAACATATTCTCCACTCTTCCTTATATTATTAGACGAGAACGGTTTTAACACACATTTGACGAATGCAAGCCAGTTATAAATAAGGAAACAAGTCGTGGGGATATCACGTACTACACGTCTATAATGTTAGAAGCCAATTGATATTCGGCTTCAGGCGGTACACGTATAGAACTGAAAAGTCTAGGCTGTGCCAGATGAATACGCGAAATATTCGTGCCAATAATTATTACTCAATTGAATACTTGTTATCCCCTTGGACATCTGTATAAGTCTTGGTAACTCTACTTGGCATATTAAAGCTATAATTATTGGCGAAGGATACTTACATACGGATCGATAATTTTCCCAATATCGTTCAAGAATATTTCCAATATATTTTAGGTGCAAACATCGTAAAACTACCTGCGCTAAAAAGGTACAAATTTTTAAGAACGCAACCAGTGATACCCTTTCATTGGGGAAATTAATTGTCAGTTTTCTCAACGTCTACCCCATAATTTATAAATGCCGTTTTCGGCGTACTGAAATCATAAATTAATGTCATCCTAACCAATTCTGACGACGTTTGTCTACCACTTCGATTGATGCATTTTGTGTTTACAAGAAACCATTTTCTATTCGGATAGTAGTCGAGGGGTCAGACCTCTCGCCTCCCACAAAGGCAATCCGGGTTCGTTTCCCGGCGGGGTCGGTCCCTGGATTTTCGCATCTGGGAATCGTGCCGGACGATGCCGTTGGCCGGCGGGTTTTCTCGGGGATCACCCGTTTCTCCCGCCCATTCATTCCGGCGCTGCTCCATACTCGCATCGTATCACCCCTCACTAGCGCTAAAGATCTCGATGTAAAGCGCTGACCAAAATATCTCATTCACTCTCACTCTAAACCAATCAACCTGTGTCAGTTAGAATTGTATTGTTCTTGTTTGCCGACACATAACTTACACTGAATAATTATATAACTACTTAAGTTAAATCATTGCTAATTCACAAATACAAAAACACCAATGGTCTAATTAGATACGCGTAGTCGGAGATCATTGTAATTAGGCATGTAAAAGTACATATTTTCTGTGCATAAACTCACGAACCTCGATCCCTCGCCAGTTGAACGCTGCAATTATATCCGGAAAAATATGTATTTTCACAAAAGAAACGCCACCGTACCACTTACTGTATCACTGTAAAATAACTTCCTGAATAGTAATGGAAGTAATTAACCCACATACAGTATGAGACACTTGCCATACTGTCAGAAAAGATTTTCGTGAAATTACGTAAAATTATAGGCAAAAATTATCCATAAATCTTCGTAAAACAACGGATACTCAGTTTTGCTTGGTAACAAAATCCTCCGTAAAATTACGGACAATCTGTTTTCCTCACAAACGCTGAATTTTTAAAATAACCGGCACTCCATTTTTCCGGAATGTTAAGTACTATTGATTGCTATGATTTATCGAGATCCTGACAAACCATTTTGTAACATTAAAAATGCCTCGAGTATGCAACGATTCGAACCCACAATCTTAACATTACCAGGCACACACTCTAACCATTGTACCATAGTGACAAGAGAGTTTCTGAGCGATTTCCATGCAGTGCTAAGAGACCAACTTTATTAGAGACAAATTTTGTTTTTGACATCCTGATTTTACAGAACTCCATCAGTAACATTGTGAGAAAAAAATTTTACTCTGTAGAAATAAATAACTTTAAATTTGCATACACGCTGGCGTGAAAAGTAGGGAAGAGGTGCGACATTTTTAAGCTGTGATAAGTTCCATGCAGTAACACGTGTGGCCGCCCACTGCAGGACAAGTGAAGCGAGGACAATATATGTTTGTGGCGTTCTACGGAACACTTCAGTCACTTACTGGGCTGTTCGGTCATTTTCCCATGCGCGATACGAGTCCTTGGCTGTATCGCTCGTCGCTCCGCATATCTTTTCTACGCTGCAAAGTGTGGACAACCAACATCTTCTCTACGCTGAAAAGTGTGGACAACCAACAATCAGCGCTTCGCTTCTGTTATCTTAACAAGTCTTCTCTACTCTTAGTTTCACACCAATGTGCATGCACATTAACTCTAGGAGTGATAGTGATCATTATTACCAGCATTTTTAAAGAAACGCGAAATATGCATTAAAATTGTAGAAACATATTTCCATTAATTTATGGAAAGTTACCGACAAACCTTCATAAACGAAAATTACGGAAGCCATTCCGTATGATTACAGTACTTTTCTGTAAATATTTCCGTGAATTTACGGACATTTTTAACTGTGTGTACTTCTCCTTGTAGACTAACGAGAGCAAATATTGAACATTGTTACTATACATGTCTTGCAACAAAAGTATACATTTCACTTTTTCCTACAAATGTTCATTAATATATGGGAAAATGTGTCATACTCACTTTCTTAGCATTCCTAAACATGAGGTATGGCAAATTTACAAATAATTTTTACAAGTGCTTCAAGAAAAGCATGCCAGGTGTATGAGAGAATGGTTCAAATACTATTCTGCAAAGAAGATACAAACAAACGTGATGAAATCTGAACAGCAATAAAATCTTAATATTTGTAATAGGCAATTTAAATGTTATATGAATTATTCTGATCTCATTCAACAGTCATGTTTGACTTAACGGCGTCTAAGAATTATTATGGAAACATTATGTGCCCTTCACATATTATGAACAACGGCAGTCGACGCACCTGTTGTTGAGATGCAATCGCCTAAACATTTGTTGACATAGACATGTCACAAGCTGCACAAGTTCTCATACAACTCAGAGAAGTTCTAGTAATGGCGAGCACGAATTTTGGTAGCATTTGAAGTTGATAGCATGAACCCGATACATATTAACATTTCACTGTCGCTAATAGTTAAGCGCTAAACGTAGCTAATTGCATTTACCGAAGTTACAGTACATATGTCTGTTTTAACAAGCCCGACGGAAAAGAAGACATTATAAACGACGAGGCAAGTTTAAGGAAATAAAGATGGAGAAAGAAATAGAAGTGCTACGAAAAAAAAACTTAAATATATTAGTATAGCCACATTCGATGTCCGTATGTGTAATACAAGTGACGTAATTAACTAGCGTATTTTTACAAACTTACGATGTAGTTCAAAAAGAGTACAGCTGCATTACGTTTGCACGTCTAACCATAGTAAAAGCCAAAAAAATTCAGAGAACTGCACAGAATTCCACCCAACTCTATCTGAGAGTTTTCAGAAACTGCTGCATAGTAAGGTATGCCACGCGAACCTTGGGCTAAATTGGGGAGGAAAATGTTAGTGACAAATCTTGTAAGATAATTAACGCACTCAGTGTACCAAAACTACACGGAGTTTGTCTCGTCTTGTGCTGCACAGTAATCTTACTTAGCTTACTATTACTGCTCTGACCAGCATATTATGGGCGCAGGTTCAAATCCCGAGCATTCCATGCATGATTAAACTCTATCTCGACGTACCACACGTAAAATAATACCTGGACGTGAGGCACTTGGATAACTTCCTCCGTGCTGTGTTGCCACATTGTGCCTCTAAAATGTCATCATGCAGCGTTTTGCCACTTACATTTTGTCTTCAAATTAGCCCAGGATTCGCGTGGTATTCGTAATATGTGGCAGTTCCTGGACAACTTGTACATCCGCCTAGCATGACGAGTTGTGAGGCAGAACAATTTTCTTCACTCTTGCTGGTGTCATTTTGTACGCATAAGTGATATATTTATGATTATGTTCCTTATTGTTGGACGTTAGTACTTCAGAAAATCAAACTCCATTAAAATTTCACCCAACAAAAATATTTTTACTATAATTTTTTACGTCAACTAAAATTAGAATGGCCATTCCATGTATGTAAACTGGCTATAAGACGGTTTGAGGAATTGACCACAAATATTCAAGAAGCAATTTTTTTTCAACTGGCTTATCGCGTTTCTTAATGTTTATATGTGGTATTCGAACATATGGTAAACCGCTTCATTATTCCTGTACCTACGTTGGTAATATTAGTAAGTGTATTGTTTTCGTGACCTTTTTAAATACAAAACATAGTTAATATCATGTCATAAGCTATGCAAATAATCTTTTTAAACAGGATGCCCTAGTCAAATTTAGAATGTGCTGAAAGCAATGTTAAGTGTGCCGCAATTTTCTTCATTTGAGAAAATTGTCTTCCTAAATGGCATTTCTCGATAAATATCCTTAAATTCAAGGTCAGAAATCAAACTTCTGTCTTTGGTTTTTTAAGAATTCGCAAGACGTTTATGAGCAAGTTCAATAATATTCATCTCAGTAAGATATATTTGGACTCAGCTGATTCATCTTGAGTGAATGACGTATTAGTTGGATAAATGAGTTTTCTGAGGAACACTACTTTTCAGTGTCAGATAGCTTACACTATACAATAAATAATTCAAGTAATAATAGTTGATATCTGAATGCCTCAAAGAAAAAATATTGAATAGCATAAACAAACACGTTAGTGCTGTATTCTGTCAGTTAGTGATTATGTAACATCTAGCTAAGCAGATGCTAGACAAATTTAACATAAGAATATATTTTAAATGACGTGACTCCGAAACAAAAATTTTTATTAATGTTATTATTCTGAGGGAACAAGCAAAACTTTTTTCAGTGAACATTTTTACTTATACAATTTTAGCTTATATAATACCGTAAATAATTCAAAATAATTAAGAGTTGATATCTGAATTCCCCAAAGAAAAATTCGAAAAGCATAAACATACTCGTTGGTGAAAATTTCTGTTAGTAAGTAATGATGTAACTTCTAGCGAAGCAGATGCTATACAATTTTAAAATAGCAAAATTTAAATGACGTGACTTCAAAACAAAGATTTTGAATGTTCAGTTCTGGTATCACTGTCATTTCCTGGTATTCTTCTGATAAGATTAGCTCCTGAAACTAAATTCTGCCATATTTTCAAGTTTTTCCACTTTCCGTACAGATAGCATCGTCTTTCGCGCTGTCTTTCAGAGAGCGAGGCAGTTGCCGAGTTCTGCTCATACCTGCGAAACTTTGGCTTTGCCATAAAACTTTCAGACCGACCAATCTCTGTGAGCCACCGGGCGATCGCAGATAAAAGTTGTGGAAAGCTGCAAGCTTTTGGAGACAGCAGCAGTTCATCCTTTACCTCGCTTTTTTTAGATTCTTTACCACAAAATTGTTCAATTTTTTCTGACGTTTAGCTTGGGTCTTATAAAGAATTTACATTCTTTTAACTTTAAAACGTAGACAGACCCGAAAATATGATCCCTTTACTAGGCCAATAACACCTTCGTGTTCGTGAAAATAACGCGGTGTTTATGAGAACAGTTTCATATGCAAATGTACAGATTTTTTAAACACATAATTAGAAACTGTTTAAATAAAATTATCCTGTTTGTGAAATTCCGTCGTATTAACACCCACAGTTTCAAACAGGAAGGCTGGTTTCAGGGTTGTTACAAAGATAAACTAGCTAAAATTGGATCTAAAAACAAAATATATATTAAAATCCTGTCGAAGACATGGATGTGTCTGTGACGTCCTAATTTTTTTTTTCGCAAAACTACATCGAAAAACATTTACATTGTAGTTAAAAAAATTTAATTACTTTAACTCATAAGACAGTTTGTGATTAGTATCAAGCCAGTCGTAGTACGAAAGCAATTAATTAGCAACACCAGTTTTGCTGTGATAGCCGTTAACTACTTAATTCATGTATGTTGGTTTCTGTCAACTACAAATCGACCTTGACCGCAGTTGCCTTTAGTTAAACTATTCCTAAGTATAAATAGAAAATTGCATATCTCCTATGTTTGGAATTTAAACTCATGGTTATTTATCTACCTGTTGAGTGCATCACTGCCAAAATGGTCAAGTAGGGTCGATGGTTAGGATTACATCACGGGTCAAAAAATTACAAGAATATTGTGGTTTCATTTTATTTTGAATAGTTTTTAAAATGGTTTCTTCGGGATTAGTTAAACATAAATTCAGAAATTCTACGACTAAACTAAGAACTATGTTATAAGAAATCTAAATTTATATGCAACTAGCAGCTGTAATTGTTTGACTCAATGGTCGGATTAATTATAAATTTTTCATATTCTAAACGTATTAGATACAACTTATGTTCTGTCAATACGAAGGGTGGCCATTAACTATACTCATCAAGAGAAAAATGTTTGTTAAAAACGACATCGTTAAATGGTCACAGCAAATTGAATTTTTTTTTTTTTTTATTGAAATTATTCTTACATGTGCAGCCTGGAGGTACTAAGATACATATTTATTTTGTTTTAAGAAAATTTTGATAATTGGACAAAAATCATTAAATTTTATATTGATCATTATTTTCCGCAGGTAACATACGTGATAAGAAAGTTTTCAAAGATGTTACATTTGAATTAGTAACTAGCTCACATAATTTTTGCCCTGAGAAGGCTTACGAGATGAAGCCAGGGTAGAATTACAAGTATGATACTGTATTTCACCATTCTGTTTATCAGACCATCTCATCTGATGTCATGTCGGGCCCGACTCCGTGAATTTATTTATTTTCTTCATTGTTTTATTTGTATTAACGTATTTTCATTTATTCAGTATGATTAATAATTTCAGTGAAAACTTTTAAATGTTTTGTACTCATTCTGACATATTAGACTATTTTATTTATCAAGAATTTTTGCACAATTAATATAGAATAAATTGAAATAAATTCGTTATTGGTAAACTTATTTTCTGAAAACAATCCTTTAAACCCGTTCAAATTTTTGTTTAGATGTTTTAGAAAATATGTTTCCTACTCCAAATTTTCAAGTGTATGGAAATTACCTGGTACAATAATTGAATGATAGCATGCATTCACAGAAACGAAAACATAATTGAGAGAATCAAATCAATGGGTTAGGACACAGGATACACATAGGTAAAATTTGTACTAATAAAAGTCAATAAGTTAAAACCCAAGGAACATTCTTCTACAATGTCAAAACATTTGAGTGAGAAACTTAGAAAACTGAGTTTTTGTTTTCTTTATACTCTTATTCCGTTAGGATCTTCTTTGTGGGTCTTGCAGATGAAACGTTCTATTTTGTATAGATAATTTTAATTTCATCCTTTACAATGAATTAAAATTAATCCGAATGAAAGGCCAAATTTTTTCTGACTTTATTCGATGGAAGGGATGAAATTTCTTCGATCACCTTCATATTGGATATTGTTACAGACAAAGAAGCAGATAGGATGTTGATATTAATTAAGTCACGGACGCAACAGTGTTAACGTGTAGGTTACCAAATGATAAAAAATATTAACAAAGCAATCGTAAAAAAGTCAAGTTAGTTCACTATTTTTACATTTAGAAGAATTCACAAAGACAGATTTTTACTTGAAACAAAGTCTTTTGTTGCGTGAACAAGAGTAATTTCTGTAACGTAGGATAAAAATTCAAATCGTTCTTATATAGAAACATTATGAATCAATAAAGGACTTAATTCAATCTCACTTTATAATGACAATTTACTTATTTAAGTTTTCAGAAATTTATTTCATATACGATAATTTTACACTTTGCAGAAGATATATAACTGCTACATTTTCCCTTACATCTGTAGCGGAAATTGTGTAAATTGATTTAAAAATTCCGCATACGCAATCGATTTTTGCTGTTTAAAGATAAAGCAGAGTATTGGCCAAGTATCAAGAATGTTCAGTGCATTAAATATCCATATGTATACAATTATTGGGTTTATACGTGCACTGGAAGTGTTTCGTTTCACTGGTAGAAGTAGTAGACCTACAAGGGAAAATTATAAAAATAATGAATAGTGGTGTACAAACATATACATTTTCACCATTTTCTCTTTTGCAGAGATTTAAAACATTTAAGGAAAACCGAAATCAGGATAGTCAGACTAAGAATCTAATTCCAAACGTTCCAAACACGAGGCAAGAGTTTTAGCGTTTTTTACATAGCTCAGTGATAGTTTCACGTATTCCGGTCGTTAGAGATACGTAGCATTCTGTATCAGGGAAAATTGTGTTTAACTGCGGAAATTTCATAACACAAATGTCTAAAAATGTCTTATGTTTACCACATATTATCTTTTATATGGTGTAAATAAAGGATTGTATACTAAACAGCCAATAGTAAAATAGTATAGCTTAGTGTTGGTGTGTACTCTAAACGTTCACGTAGAACACTTAACGAAATTAAGAGATGGTAAGAAATACAATCCATAAATAAGAATGTACCGATTCCTTGTTTTTGCCCCAGCAGAAAGTCTGAGGAAATTTTTGACTTCACTGACCTAAGTTGCGTACTATGTATGCCAGTCGATTTTGATTCCAACACATCTAACGGTATAGTACAAAGAGAGAAATTATACAAACGGTTCATATATTTGTATTTCTATATACTAATATACGTCAATAGAGAAGCACAAATTCCGACGTTTGTATGAGTGAATAAAATAAACTGACACTCTATATGCTATACGAATTGCAATTTAAATAATTTGCGGTAACTGCATTTCCGCCTGAGATTCCCTTGCGAATCATTTGTTATTTGACTGTATTGTTTCGATTATCAAAAAATTGTGGACCCACTGCGTAAACTTATTTTCCAAACTGAAAATCCCTTCTTTGTTAAAACTTCAAATTTTTAAATAAGTAAATTTACGGTTTTAAAAAGGATTATTCTTGCAATTTTGTTTCATAGCAGTTACATTAAAACTTTAACTAAAAATTTAGAAACCAAAAAATCAAACTGCTTTTTATAATTGCTAATAAAAAATTGTTATTCCAGTAAGTAGAAATATAAACATTTTAGACATAAATATTATCATGTCAAACAATTTCGATATTCTTGGTATACTGCTACTACACCATTTGTCCTGAATAGAACCTTTCCAAAATTGGCTTGACTCATACTTGGAATGGCATGTGTTACATCTTAATAGGTTACACTGGGATTATTTGTCTCACGTATGTATCACCAACAATAATGTATAGCATTATAGCACTCTTATTTGTTATATGTTATCTTTATGTTTACTTGAAAATATTATTGATAAGCTCGGCAGATTATACATGCTTTTCAAAGACTTCTTCTGTTATTCATTTAGTCCTGTAATTAAATTTCTAATGTCGTGAATTTTATTGAAAAAATTAAAAATATTATGGTCAGCACTAAAGAGCTTGTTCTTGAGGTTTGTGAGAAGTCCTATGAGGTATATATGAAGCAGTAATGTAATGCAACGTCAGTGTCCGCCTCGTATTCCAAAAACGAAAACCGGGAAAGAACCAGCTAAGAATATATTCCAGACTATACATTTTAAAATATCAGAATATCAGATTACATTTTAAGGATATGGAGGAACAAATTGAAGTATATAGTTACATCAACGGATCGTTTTTTAATATAGGCGTCGGCAAAATCGTTTACCTTTTATCATTTGTAACATTACATAGGTTGCGGAGCTGTTCAAGATCACGTAAACTGTCAACAAAATAATTATATTTGTATGGATTTTGATTTAAATAATTAATTTAATTACTTGCTATTAGGCAAGCAATTAAACCCTGCTGTTTTTAAGTAAATTTACTTGCAAGAACCATGTATTACGCTTTTGTTTTGGAAGTATTATTATATGTAATTAGCATTAATTAATGAGGTGGTCTTTTGACTTTGCGCGGTGGCGTTCTGTTGTCCAAATACACAGCGTCTTAAATTACAACGTTTGTTACTCTTATTAAAGTTCCACCCAGAACGGTAGTGTGACTTGTGGCTACACCAAAGCGACAGAATGTAAGTAGTGGGAGTTGGTCGGTTCTGGTCCAAAAGGAACAGGTCTAGTGCCCCGGAGCGTGTCGTGTGGGGCGGCGTAACTATGCAAACTATGCACTCACTCATGTAAGTTTAACAGTGAAGAGCCTGGCGGTATTCGCCGGAACTCGCCTGTTCCACCCACACCCTCTAGCAGCCGCACCCCTGCTTGCCACCCCCGGGCCGGCGGGCTCGGAGCAATGTTCGCCTCCCTCCTCCCAGGCGGCAAGAAGGCGGAAGGGAAAACGACCCCGGTTAAAGTGTAAAGGAGGGGTGGGAAGTCTGATGGATGCCTCGGCGGTGGGGAAGTGTAGCGTCGCGACGATGGACGCGAGCTGCAACCTCTAGACTCGGTGTATGTATATTCGTTTAGTGCGGTGTTGGGTTACCATACCAGAGATATTTCCAAGCATAACGGTTGTCTAATAACTTTCTGTAACTCGCCTTGCTCTCATGATGGAACTGTAGAAGAGTAAAGTAAAACATACCTGTATTTTATATTATCAACCGTATATAGAGAATAAAAATTCACGGAATATTCTAAAAAATGCAAAAAAAAAAAACATTAGTAGGAGAACGTACGTAATCATTTACACTCTTGTGTGCTACAAATATTTACATTATTGACTCAATAAACGCTTACAGTTAATTTCCTCATTGCTTAATCTAGCTTTTAGACATGTGATGTACAGAATGTTTCACTTTACTGGGCTTATGAATCTCAGTCAGCATATAATAAAAAAAAAATCACTAGGGCTAATAAGGTTGGTTTCCGCCGAAACGTAATCAAATGCAACGCTATTGTCTGTCAGAGACTGAGGTCAAAATGGTAAGCAGGATTTAATAAAAATAGCAAATCCTTTAATGAAGGAATCCAGGTAATCAATTACACTCGTCAAACGCTTTTATCCATTCGCTTCCCCAAGTTAATATAAAGTATAAACACACACCAACACAAACAATATCGCAACAATACACAAATGTACTTATTTGCATCAACTATTAATGATTAATAAACAAACTACTGTTTATCATGTAGTTCTGTGCTGATGAGAACTTTCTCTTGGTTTCGGAATACATAGATTTATGTAGCATATTATTTCTTAATGAGTAAAAGCTGAGGTTATCTTAATTATTTATTCTTCAATTGTAGGCTATTTGTCGCAAGTTTTTTCCTTAATCAGACGTATGTCCTCTGAACTCATTTACCAAGTTGCCTTTCAATGATATATTTTTTGTTGTTTTATGAGACGCAATGCAGTGCTACTTATTTTATTCTTAAAATTCATAATTTAATTATAAGTATATAATTATAGGTTTCATGCACACAACAATGTTAAAAAGATGGACTCTTAAGTATGGGAATTTGCATTTTATCCAGTTCCGTCACGTATTTATTCATGGGATGAAGTGCTGCAACCGTGAACTATTTTGATGTGCGCTG
Source organism: Medauroidea extradentata (assembly GCA_003012365.1). NCBI lineage: Eukaryota > Metazoa > Arthropoda > Insecta > Phasmatodea > Phasmatidae > Medauroidea > Medauroidea extradentata. The sequence continues at coordinate 262,523 of PNEQ01011252.1, read as the reverse complement.
TACTTATACTAACGTTTATTCAAGCAAGGAGCAAATATAAATAAGTTTTCACAGTTATTTAAGTATCTGCCAATCACAAGCCATACGTGCAGAACCTTCCACTAATTATGTTGGAAGTTATTAGCAGCTCTGGGTCCACACTTCTTACATCGTACGATGCCTTCACGGCCTTCTTTCACATACAAGAAGTCCATGATAATTGACAAAGTAACTCAAGAAGTTCAGGAATGTACAGGTAACAATAAGACAGAGAGTAATGTTCTCTTTATTTTACATCTAAACATTGAATCCCGTTCAACCTCTGCTTACCTGGATTAATTCGATTAATTTTCCTGTCTTTCGTTTAACTATAACCCTGTCCTTCTGATAGGGAATTCAATACAGCATCGCTCCAGATTTAAAGGGCGAATTTACATAATTAAGACCAGTATCGGCCGACGGACGTGCACTGGTCGTGTTTTCGTCTGAGAAGACACACTGAGGGGTGGAAACCAAGGGGTAACACCAACTGAAGAGAAGTATCTGTGCTTGTAGAAGAGAAAAAGAGACAGAAATTACGAAAACACGCTTCACTTTTTGCCGTTTCTCTCTCAAAAATATGTTACGAAAGCGTTTTAATATATACACGTATTCACAAAGACACATATTTAGTTAAATTATTTGTTTGGTATAAGAGTATGTATTACGAATAAATTGCACTCTATTACAACATTTCGCTGGAATCCCCATTTTTATAACGTACTGATATTCCAGTATCAAAACTTCGACTATAGAAACAGACATACGGTTTCTATCTTTAATTTATAAAGGGTTAACTTTCGTAAGAATATTAATCTTTGAGAAATTAGAACAAACAAACCATCCTAAAATGCTACTAATTTACTAATTAGGGACGCTCCTTAACTGGTTCAGGATTTATGATATTACTAACAGTGCTAACGGCGTGGGTATTCGAGATATCACCAGTGACTATTTCTAATAACAACTGCATTTCTTTATTATGTACTAAATTGGTATCAAACTCCAGTTAACTCTATATGGCATCTAAATAGAAAACATTTGATACAAACTTTGTATCTTTTAGAAATGAATTTAGTTGTGCTAATTTATACACGGTTTGTCGTTCCAGCTGTGGAGAAAAATAAAGTCGTTGTGTCAAAGAAAATATGTAAAACAAGACATTCGCCATAGTATTTGACAAATATTCTCCTTTGATAAAAAAAAAACAATTGGATTTAACACACAAAAGTTTCAAACATATTTACACGAAATCAGTTTATGAGTTTTATTTTTTGTAAATAACTGTTTTATTGATATTCAAATTTCAGAGAGAGAATGTGATGATAATGAAACACGTTTGCAAAAATTTAGACCATGTCTTCAAATAAAATTTGTGTTATAAAGATTTAAAAAATATCTCGAGAACTGATTATAATTATTGGGCAAGGAAAGAAGATAAGGTAAGTGGACGTCATATTTCGTCGATAGCCAGGTCATTAGAAATAGCGAGCCACTACTCGCAGAATTAAAATAATTGGGAGAGAAGCCTTCCAAGGGCTGTTTTAAGAACCCGTCCTAGCAATCACCTGGTGCGAGTTTGGGAAGTTTAAGTTTTGAAGTAAATGTTTTATACCTTTATAAAATTTGAGGTACAAAATTACCCTTAAAAATAATAATATGTTGGAAGTGCAAACTCATATTTTGTCTAGAGAAAAGGTCTGAGCAGTACTTGTTGCTAAAAAATGATATTATTGATTGTTTTACATGTCATTCCGTGCAATTAACTGGCTAGCAAAATTCTCTAGCTAATGACACAGTGGCTGACAACAAGTTAGTAGTCTAATAAAGAACGGCTCATTAAAGCCAGCCTGTTGTCTAATTATAATATTTCGTTACATTTCAAACTGTTTAACATTTATTTGTTATAGCAACTAAATGAATTTTTTTCAACTTAAATTTAAGTTTAATTTAACACGATAATTTGCTCCATAATTTGCCCCATATTTTACACATGAATATCACATGTCGTTGTTCTAGATTCAGCAATAGGCCTATTTGGTGAAGTGTATCAGAAAATTGTGAAATTACACTTTGTAGTTTTATCATTAAAATAAGTACAATAATGTTTTGTAAGAGGAAAATAGAGCTATACTGGCCTAAAATTGTACACTGAACGTATGAAGAAGAAATTTTCCCTTTTGTTGTTTACAAAGTGTTCCTATGCATTAGTAGAATATTTTTACCATTACTTTTTAAACTGTCGGTATTTCAAGCAGTGGTAAAGCTTTGAAAGTTATATTTTCTGGTTACCTAGTATTCCCTTCAAAATTTTAACACAGCCGCAAATGTTCCGCAACGAAACCAAAATCTTTAAAACATTTAAATATTTAGTTGCATAAAACTAGGGATTTCGTACAAACTATAATCAGGGAAGGTGATTAGTAGCGGAAAAAGTTGACTTGTGCTTCAATGTAATGTACTCATATCCGGCGTTTTTCATTTGTTACTGGTGTGTCCCAATTTAACTCGATCAATGCAAGTTCTGATGCACTATGACTGAACGTCTGAGTTACAACTGTAAACAGCTAAACCATGCCACATTACTAGCGCCCAATCATACAAAGCTCAGAAAGCTGAATTGGCTTAGAGATTTTTCTGGTAGAAAATATTATCGCGACTGTCCACCATCTCTAGTGATGAGTATTAAAAGATTATAGAAGTATTCCTGTATTTGATTAATAGAAGCTACAAGTATTTCTCTATAAATTATTTTACATAAACTGTTGAAGTAAACCATTTATCCCCTTCCATGTACAGCGTACAGCTAACTAAAGGCCAAGGACATTCAGAAAGCGTTCCGTGATAGAACGCCATTAACCTATGTAAGGGTATGCAATTTCATGCTTACGTTAGTTTAAGAGTACGTGGCTCAAAAATTCAAGCGAAACACATAAATCAAAGTAAACTAATTTCTGAAGTCAATATCTAAAAAGCTAAAAAAGGGCAACCTACAGACTCGTGTTTGCCAACTTCATGGGCAAAAAATTTAACCGACGTCATGAAATTCTCATTTAACATTTTCGAACTCCAAATTGTTGCAAATAAATTTTTGGACCAAGAGAAAATACCGAAATGATGCGTCTACTTCGCAAAATATTCATTTACGCAGTCTATTGTTTTATTTAAATAATTGTAAATATAATTTAAAGACCTGCAGCACACTTCTGGTCAGACTTCCTATAAATGTAAAATTATAAAGATAGACATTATAATGTATTAAACACTTTCTTAATTCTATGCATGTTTAACGGAATAATTAGTAACTAGACTTTTACAAAGAGCCTTCTGAATCCCTTCAGACTAAAGAGAAAGGTTTTTTTTTTTATGGAGAGGAATCTAATAATAGGAATGTGACGTATACAGTAAAGTCACAAGGTTTTCAAAAGGAGATGTAAAATGTATATCTCATTTTACGTTATAATATTGGCCAACATGTTTTGTAACGTATTAGACTCAACCGTCGATTTCGTCCCTCCCCCCCTCCCCCTTCAAAAAAAATAACTACAATCTCTATTCAGAGCTAACAGATCCTCATCCATGCTTATATTTCCTCCATCCGTGTTCGATTCCCGGTGGGGTAGGGCCTCGGTTTTTCGCATGGGGAATCGTGTCGAACGATTCTGCTGGTTTGGGGTTTTCTCGGGGATGTTCCGTTTCCCAAAACCTTCGTATTCCTGTGCTTTACCATTGTTGGGATTTATTCCATAGCATCCTGCAGGACAAGCAGAAGCCTACAGGCACCCAATGGTATGTCATCCTCCGGGGTGCTATTTCCTGTTCCTCGGGTATACTCCTCATCAGATATTTATTTTTGACCTCTTCTGCCGACTGAAGCAGCAGGCGGCTGTAGACATTTACACGAAAAAACTTTTAGCTAGAGAACAGTTCTTTGTGAGATGTACAGTTCTGTTAAAATGGTATATAAATCAGTCTTAATTGAAGAAACCATCTGCTAGACAGTTGGACGCAGACAAATAATACTAACTAACTGCTGTTTAAAAGTTTTGTGTAGTTAAAACAATGTTTTTCTTCCTACAAAAAGTTTTATTTTTGAAAAACTTACATTCAATTTAAAACAATGCATGTGACAGTTAAATAGTTCCTCCAACATTTCAGGACTGTAATAAATCAAATAACTATAAAATATTATGTGGACTTATTACACTTTTGATTGTTGCAAGAATAATCCAAATTGAACCGGATGAGCAAATTTCAAATAAATCTGTAATTACGTTGACTATTCTATGTCAACAAATATGTTGTTTCATCAACAAACTACAATAAATCATTTACCAAAATAACATTTTCACTATGAAATTAATTTAAGGACAAGCAAATTATAAAAAAAAAAGCTTAAAAAATTACATACTGTTGTCCTTTACGGATAATCCAGCTGTGGTTTTTGAAGGTATCCTTTAAATATTTTCTTCATCCTGTTGATCCCAATTTTTAAAATGTGATATTTCGGCATGGTGAATCAGAGATCAGCTATATATTTTCATTAAAGACTGTCTTAAAAATACTTAACCGCCTGGACAGAACATTTATACACACGCTAGTGAAGTGTGGGTAACTGATTTTAGGGCAATGGTGCATGTAAAACAGAAAAAAGGATTAAACTACGCATGGCGCCCAGTAGGCTGGCTACTGTGGTTAAGAGCTTCATGTTACGTGTCCCGACAACAAAATTGGTTAACGCAACTGCATCCATGAGACATTTGTGATGATCTTTTAAGTTAACGCACACTTTCATAAAGCCCTCTACAGAATACGTGATTTAAATTTTATTACGTTTAACGCGGGAGAGAGAAAATAACTGCTTGACTTAATGGCTTGCGTCATTATATAACTGATTTGAAGTATTAATGTCGGGTAGATTGCAACCATATTTTGCGTAGAAATGTATATTTTGTGTGGAAATATTTTTACATAGTTATTTTACAGTGTCCACGCGAAATTCATTTTACATTTTATTTAATAAACTTCAAATCATTGCTGGTATCAAACTCCTTAATTTCCATACGAAAGTACAACGTTAATTTTACGGTAATAATTTTTGTAGTTGTCTTATAATATATGTTCTATGTATTTGAAAAGAATATTACTAATTTTAAAAAGTAATGTAGTGCAACCTGAAATGCGTTTATAAATGTACTGTTTACTGTATCACACCTATAAAAATATGTTTAAAGCTTTACTCCCTTAATCGTTAGTATTTCGTTAAATTAAACTCGAAAATTTGTTTACACTTTTATAAGGAAAATCCCTTAAAACCCAGTTGCCATAGACATTCCTTGAAAAAAAAAAAATTAACGTTGTCCTTGTGGTACATAAAACGTGTATACTGTACTCATTACAAGACATATATTTGTGTAGGGACTTAAAATAAGACAAAATTATATTTGAAAATCTATTTTATGACACTGAATTTATTTCAAACAAAATTTTTCCATGTCATTCTCTTGTGACAAAAAACTTAGTGGACTCATTATAATTCACATATGCATTCTTGCAATTACGTATTGAACAACGTACGGACCACCTTGTCAATATTTATTGTTAATTTCAGTTACATAAATTTCTTAATTTTTGGAAAATGTGATTTATATTGATATTTACTTTATTTAAAAAAATATTGCAGAGGATGTGATTTGTGTAACTATATAATTTCCAACAAGCCTATGATTTTGGTAGTATACAAAATTTTCCAAAAAAAAAATTATTTTGAAAATCCTAATGAGTTTACTAAAAATTATTTAATAAAACATTTTTTGTATATTTACATACTCGTACTTAAAAGAAACGTTTGAGAGCGTGAACAAATTCCTATGATTGAAGAACAAATTTACGTTAAACACGTACTGTGAAATTAAGGAAATATGTAAAAAGTATGCCCGGTGAATGATAAATTAAAGCGAAATTAATGTTTAACTTTGCAGGGCCAGGTGTTGCAGCACAACCAGAGAAACGGCGTGATCATGAACAACATGGATCTAGCCTTGCAAGGAGTGAAGAAGTCTCAAGCTGGTAATTATTCGTGCACCGCCTCTAACGTCGAGGGTGACGGCGTCAGTAACATTGTTACACTATGGGTCATGTGTGAGTATTACTTTATACTTTTACTATAGCTAGGGATCTGCGAAATTCCCGTTATTATTTGGCGACAGGCTGGGCTTCAATTGCCTTTGCATACCAAAACATATGTGTTAATGTGTATGTATGTATGTGTGTATGTATGTATGTATATATATGCACGTGCTTGTACATATGCATATTTTTGTACACCTTATATATATTTCAATAATAGTTGATGTTAGATGTAGTCCACGGTCGTAGAAGAACAGGTCTGGACACTCGTCTATCTAACAATGTATTTTGCTTGACCCCCTTGTTGTTTGGCTGTAGTTCGTCAAGTTACCGAGAATGCCATACTTTTTGGCGCTGTTTTCCGGGCGGTCGGACTCAAACTCCACCCACTTCTTTCCATTGTTAAATTTATACAGTAAATAAAGATTGCTGGAGCCTTTTCTTAAATTTGTGAGCAAAGAAAGTATTTCATAAATTGATAAAAAAATACGTTTTGATAAATTGTTTATCTTAGCAGAAAGGAAGTGGGCGGAGTTTAGTCCGACCGCCATAACATCAGCGCCAATAAAACACAATATTCTCGGTAACTTGGTGAACTACAGCCAAACAACAAGGAGGTCAAATATCCAGGCGAGTGTCCAGACCTGTTCTTCTACGGCCGTGATGTAGTCTGATTCACTTGATCATAGCCACGTTAACTTATTGTTATTATTTTTTTACTTGTTTCTTAGATGCGTACTGTTATTTTAAAATTTCTTCTTTTTTCTCTCTATATATTATCATGGTAGGAGTACCAAAGGCATTCTTGTAACATTATCATAACAAGTATCATCAAAATGTTTTATGTGTGCAATTTATTCCTAATGTTTGTTGTTAAGTGTAAGAGAAGGTGACAATGCCTTAACTTAGCCGCAATGAAAATATACGATTTATTTTTATTATTATTAATAATAGTATTTTTGTTATTATTATTATTAATAATAATATGTGATATTGATGGCCATGAGCCTGTATGAAATAAAATTTACTTATGTGGTAGCTTTACAGAAGGTTTGTCAGGCTATGTTGAACTTTTTCATTATGGACCAGAAGCATTCTCCAGTGTTGCAACGACATCGTCGCCCAACGGCAGACGTCGAAGGAACCTACAACTGATTGGAGTCTAGTCTCTTGACAGAAAATAATGCGAATTTTTCCTGTACCTAGCCATAGTAAGAATTATTGTAGGACTGTAAATATGTATTCTACGAAAACTGGGGAAACTTCTAATCGTAAATGCCATAGTAACCAAATACTCGATTCAAATTTAAGGACTATCTGAAATTCTGAATTCACATAGCGAACATATCTGAGGCGCTTTATGCATGACCCAATCAAACGGTATATTTATTTTAATATTTTAACATAATTTTTTATATTAAAATTTTATTAAAATTGAAATTAGTTAATTAAATTAAAACGCGTATGTAGTGGTCGAACAGTTTATTAAGCAACAATTGATTTGGAAATGTTTTTAATTATTAATAAAATAATTGGGTCAAAATTTTTACTAAGTTCAGATTTACTGTTCGTACTTTATTGTACTGTTTCATGAGGAATGAGTTCTGTACACTTCAACGTAACTTTTATCCTACATATTTTTAAAACTGTAACATACCGCGTGTTGCGGATTATAAAGTTTAATTATAATCGTGAAGGCATTATAATTAACAGAAACGCTTTACTACAATTACCGTGAGTGGATCTACAAGAAATCACACAATAAGTTTAAAAAATTTTATTTATTCTAATTATTTTAAAGCTCTAAGGGCAAAGGTCACTATTTTACGTGTATTTAAAATCATTACATATAACCAATTTAGGCTCATTTAAATACATTAAATTGCAATCAATTAATTTAATATATTTAAATTGTAAGTACGCTTTTGTTGCGCAATGTCCTTGGATTTTTTTCGTTCGACTATTTATGAATAACATTTTTTTGGCCGTCATTTAATTCGTTCTCGTAAGAACTGAAACACTGACAAAATACAAAAATAGTTATATTCCAAGCGTGATACAACTTAATACAACGCATTCATATATTGCTATATAATTTTAAAAAACTTTTTCAAATGCCCCTGTCAGATAGCTTTGAATTCTGCACTATTCGTGTTCTGTTTATTTCATTGGCCTTCATTTAAGTATCTGTCAGTTAAAATTAAAGAAAAAATTAAATTTCTTGGCGTTTGTACAGAATGTAGAAATGTATCGTTGGGAACAGTTACTGTGGTTTTGTAACTGAAATTATTACTTACCCAAACACTATATGATTGGAAAACTCGTCATACGAGGTACACTCCAAATATGATTGTATGTTTACAACAAACATCCTTAGAAACCCATTTGTCAATAAAATTCTGGTAAATATACAAGGAGTTTTCTGGTAAAAGAAATTAATTGTTTGCAACATTACATGATGTAGACTAGTATTTTTACTTGAAATGGTAGAAAAAATTTTTAATAATTTATTTGGTTTCGCATATATGAAAAATAACCTATTTTCGGACAGTGAATAAAAAAAATAATGTTTGGCGTAATTATTTAAAAACAAAAATAATCAGACTCACAGTAATTTGAACCCGTGACATTACACTTGTTATTCGCGTACATTACTTCCAGGCCAACTCTCTCAAAAATTTAATCTTATTTTTAATACATTTTCTAACTGTTATGAAATTATTTTACTATGTTATTTTAATAGCACGTCATTTATGATCATATGTTCTTCATTCTAATTAATTGTAAACAAGAATATGTGATTTGTGAATAAATACTTAATTTTCGACAAACTTGTGGTTATCTTTGATTTATAGTTTGCCTAAGTTTTCATTCAAGGAAAATCCCTGTAACTTTAAAAACAAATAATTTGACAAGGAACCTGATTGTACATTTACAATTTTTAGTGAAACAAAACAGAAATGCCTTGTAATTTTACAAACAAATACAGTGAAGAGCAGCGAAAGGAACGATCGAGCTACGTTAAAACGGTTAGCTGTGCATCACTAGGTCGAAGATTAGTATTCGCCAGACTTGAGGAAGTTACGCTGAACTAGGAATTTATGTACGTCAACAGTGCATAATTTCTGTGAAATCTGATGGACTAGTTGACTGTGCTAATTTATTGTTCAAAATCATCCCCATCAGACTGTTTTGGATGACAATGTATAAATACAAATATTCATCATCTTCAGACATTAAGATTAATGCAAAGAGATAAGACACGCTGTTCTCAGGCGTGTGTGAATGCTGAGTGTCCTAAAACACTCTTATGAATAGGTTTCCTTTTTATATTCTACTGACGTACGCGAAGACACTCTGGTACAACGTCGAATAACATTTGAATATAAAATTACCATTTAATTTCTTTCAACAGAGGGAAGGACAAAATGCAATAGTATTTAACTATGCAATCATAGTTGTTGGGAAACAAATCATAATTAAATCACCAGTTAATACATTTTTGGACATAACTGATACGAGTTGTAGAAAATTTGATTGACGTGGTGGAACGACTTTACTGAGCGTAGAATAGTAATAATTATTAAAATTAAAGTATATATGTCCATATATGGCAATTTAACAAGGAAGTTATCATCTAAATTAATAAGCCTACTTTCAACAGTGCTGGGGCAATTTCATCCAGTTAGTACTAAGAAAGCAATTATTGTGTTATTTAAAACGAAGTGTCACTATTTTTTTTTTTTTTTCATATTTCTAACTATATGTGTAGTTTAATTTGAAATTATTGAAGCGTTACCGAAATATACTATAACGTTTTTATTTATTCGTATGTTATCTTCCATAATTGCGGAAATTACTGTACTAAATCAATGAATACTACTGAAATAAAGGCTTTGTTTCAAACAGACAAACAAGTCTTGAAGTTTAGTTTAACCTAGTCAATTATAACCGGAAACGTGACATAACATACTGATTTACTAATAGAGTTTGCTCTTTGAAAATGCCAGATTTATGTAAAGTAATTATTAGAAACCATAACGTGGATGGTTAGTTGTGAGAGTATTAAATAGGATAAAATAGGTATACGGGCTTTCGAAATAACATATATGATATTAACTTATGTCATGCTGCCTATCAAAACTGCAAATCTGAACTTATAAACTCCGTTTAAATCAAATTTTAATATACTGTTAAATATAAAGTTTCGTTATTGCTTCCGAAATTAAAATATGATATGAAATTGATGTACTTTTATATAGTTATAGTAGCCAAAATGTTTTCTTGACAGCAATGAATCCTAATAAAAAATATTTGGCCGATGAACGGTCAATAAAACTGAACGAACGTTATTCATGGCAGACGTAAAAAAAATTACTTTCGATTCCTCGTGGTGTATACCCAGATCTTCTCACGTGTGAATTGCGCCTGAGTGATGTCGCTTTCAGCCGACCTTATTTATCTGACGCAGCTCCATATTAATATAACGTCATCCACCCCTTACCAAGAGCTGAAAACAATGGCAGAACATTTGGTAGAAAGGAGGAAAAATTAAAAAACAGTTGTCATAGTGTACAAAGAGAAATTAAGTTATTCGGTCAATATAATCAACATCGAATATAGAATTGAAGAAAATATCCCACAATATATTCATTTCCAGAAATTTACTATATGTGTTAATAATAAAAAAAGAGTCCTAAAATATTTTATTGGGAAATTTTTAAGAATTTACTTTCAATATAAGTACTGTATGATGTTGAATTATAAGTACATGTATATACAAATAAGGTTTCTTGGCACACTGTTAAAATACTATATTTAATTATATATTATGCTTCGTTTAATAATATTTTCTACACGGTTCAGATGTAAAACAATCAAATATAGTGCTTTTGCGCAAACGATCTAGTGGCTCAATCTAACGGCGACAAATGCAACTACGACTTTTATTTTCGGTGGTTTGATAGCTCATTAGATCTAATTAAATATAAAACATCCATTCAAATTATTTAATCAAATATTTCCGACTCGTCGATTAACATTCCGCTGATTTTCGAGTATTTTCCACAATATTATTGTGCATTTACTATAAGCTATTAGCACACAATAATTAATATCTATAACATTCTACCTTTCAGTAGCAACAATCTCAGCAACTGTTGGAAAATAAGCTGCCAACTGTCACCGTGGGTGCACTTGTGATTTAATATTCTTACATACAGATTAATATATTGAGTAAACCGTAAAAATTATTGCGTCTTTTTCATCAGTCATGGTGTATAATTCAGTTATAATTTCGTTTGAGTACCGCGTACTGTATAAAAAATTGTTAGTGGGAGACATACGGACAAACACGCAGACAGGCTAAAAATAACGAAAATGCATTTATGACAGCTTGCTAAAACTTTGGTTAGCTCGCCAGCGTTGTCACTGCGTAAAACCATGAACTTACATTTAAACCTCTACTTTCCTGTTTTTATAAAGTACGTTATTGGCTTCTGCTCCTGTATAATTGTTTTTAAAATAAATGTTGAATAGTGTATTCTGAATAACATGCATTATATGTTACTTTCGTTATCAGATTAATTATTGGTAACGTGAGTCAAATATTTGCCACGATTGTTTGCTAGACAGAAATTTACTGCTTGAAACGTAGCAAAAACACATGTACATATATATATATATATATATATGTATTCACGTAACTACCATATTACGTATTTCCATTAAAATGTACATCTTACAAGAAAGACTTAAAGTTGTTACTAAAGTTCGGCAATCAAAATATACTGAAATTCTGAGTAGTTGTACTCTTGAACCTATTTATCTTACTGTGCTTGTTCACGTAACCAACTTAAAACACTTTATTTGTTAATTAAACTCAGCCTGTGAAGTGTATGTACAGACAACAAGCTCAGTTAGTTACATCGCTTGTAAGAACTTATGTTCATTCCTTATTTAAAGATAACGCATATTATATAATTTATAAATACGGTGGACGCATTAAGTACTTTGAATAGAAGGCGTGTATATATATATATATATATATATATATATATATATATATATATATATATATATATATATATATATATATATATATATATAATTTTTTCCGTTAAGCACGTCTGTTTTGTTAGTAATATCTGGTTGCTTTTCGGAAAGCTTCACTCAAAAAACTTATTGTAAATTTTTTTGTGCAGATAGAATGGAATGTTGGTAATTGAATATACATGTAAATTGTTAATTATCAACGAGTTATACTGCTGCCGTTCTGATACCCAATCTATATTCAGGCCGATGCAAATTTGTAATAAAAATAATTGGTTTTTTACATTTATAAAATAATTTATTTTACGGACCTGTAAGAATTTGTTTCAGAAGTGGAGATAAAATTATATTTGTGAGCTATCAGTTTTAGAACAAATAATCATGTAACATCACTATGTGCAGTGAAGTTTCGACGTAAAATATTTTCGTGCATTCAAACTAAGCTTTATTACCTAAATCCAATATTGTTCTTTTCAAATATTTATAAGACGAACATTTTAAATAACTTTCTTGGTTAAAAAAAACGAAACATATATACATCAATAAATATATTTTATCACATTCAAAAAAATTTTTGTACCTGCAGTTTTTGTCAAACATTTACTTAGTCTTCTGTTTTTATAATGACAGCGATAATACGAAGAAAAATTATTAAATTAAATGTCTTACATAAATAAAACTATTCTTCGTGAGTGCGTTAAATAAAAATAACCCCTGTCACATTGAGCACTACGCGTTTTGAAAATTTCGAAATTAAAATGTAATATGTCTTGTATTATCTTACCTTGATTATTATATCTAGATTCTTCCGTTACTTTAGTTTTGCTGTTGATATTGCATTTCAGTCAGAATAGCAAATCGATTTATGCAAATCTTAGATAAGGCCGATTTATGTCTACACTGTCAAATCCATACAATTTGTAATGTAAACTGCAAAATTTTAAAAAATTCTCCTTAAAGGAATCGTGCAAATGCCAATGGCCTTCATTTCGCATGCTGACAGAAATCAAAATGATGGACAAACATAAGCGTATTTTAAATACGGATTTTTTCGAATTTTATTAAATTTAAACACAGCAAAAACATCTTTCATGTAATTTGGCTTGAAGCAATTCTACAAAAAAGAAAAAACTATCTCCACAAATAATTATTTCAAATTGGTTGCGAGTTCATATTATTCAAGAAAATTTTCAGTCAAATAAATTAATATAACACATTTCGCATTAATAAACCTTATCGTGAGTAGGTTTTATTCCGATCAATGAATTTACCTGCATAACATGAGATTTTTGTTTCGAATACTGGCCAAGCTGAGGAAATTAGATAAATTATAAGTAGGCCTAATGTTATTTCTTGAACGTGTGTTTGCTATTCCTATTCTATCATTCCTCAGTAAAAATATTCCACATAAATTAATTTTGCAAGAGTTCCTGTGATTAAAAGGTTTTTTATATTTATTTTAGCAATATATCCTGCGTCATGTTCAAGAATATAAAATTTCGGCTTTAAGGCGGCCGCCTACCCTACGCTTCAAATGCGTTGCAGTGTGTTCGTTAACAGGTTTTTTTCTACGAAAATATTCCACGTGTGCCCGTTGTGCCAACGTACGGAAAAAAAAACGAACTTCAGACAAGGTCGGAACCTCATTGTTAAGACGCCACGCTCATTAAAAACACAGTTTCTAAGCCGTCCAACATGGCTAAAAACGGCCTGTTCATACCTCCGTACTACAAAATGTACTAACCGGATGCATGCGAAACTCAGATAGCGACCTGCACTGAACTTAGTTACAGACTTTCCACCAATAAAATTATTTGGTCTCTTCTTAATGTCCCATAGTAAAAACTGTTCGGCGGGAAGCTTGCACGCTAGTTCAGCGCTTGGCTCGTTGAGGCGACGTGACATTTGGTGCGCGCTTGAAGGTCGACCTTACTGCTCCGTCGCTTTTGAACCTCTCACGCGCGGGTAGGCGACGCCCTTAACACATGATTCGTCAGAAGTAGAGGTGTTTGGGTCAGTATTTAACAGCAAAGTATTCAGCGTTGGTGAGATATAATATCAATGAACATCGAACGCACATATTAAACAACGCCGAAGTCGCCAGAAATACGATACTGCTACCCCCTCTCCGACACTAACGTCAGAACACGCAATTTTATAATCGACAGAAACGTTTCAGAATTACCATATTCATAGCATAATTTCTGTTACAGCATTTAAAAATTTTAACATACTTAATATAGCAATTTTTAATAGCATGCGTTAGTATAGATACATAACATAATCATTTTTATTTCATTTTTTATTTGTTTTTCCATTCCAAACGCTGCTTGTGGTTTACTTCAGCCATCTTCGGTTAATGATTTGTTTATCCTATTCTAGTTACAACGACCTGGGTCACATAAGGGGTTTATAGAGCACCGCCGGAATGTATGGTCGAGGGAAAACAAACGATCACGAGAAAACCCGCCAACCTAAGGCATCGCCCAGGATTATTTGAACAGACCCATTCGAAAATATAATACAAACCTGCCTTAGTTAATCAGGAACGATTAAAAATGTTTGTTTTACAGCTAGGGCAAAAATAAGCTTTCAAGATTATTTTGATGAGGCCAAAAGTTTTATAGAGTTCATTTGGTTGTTTATAGGCGGTTCACAGTAAATTAAGACATTACTTATGTCCAACTAATATATTTCCCTTTTAAACAAATAATTATAACTTTCCACCAAGAGGCAGCGGAGGTCCAGGGGTCAGACCTCTGGCCTTCCACCTAGGCGATCCGGGTTCAGTTCTGCATTTTTCACACGTGGGAAACGTGGTGGGCGTTGTCGTTTGCCGGTGAGTTTTCTCGGAGAACTCCCGTTTCCCCCGCCTATCTCATTCCGTCGTTGCTCCAAATTTATCTCACCTTCACCTCATCCATTCTTCCGGCCGGGCGGGTGAAAGGCATGTCTCGCTAGTCGAGCGGCCGGCCTTGTGTCATACACAATGCGACCCTGCCCGAAGGCGGGAACACGCAGAGGTTTTTCATTATTATTCTTTCCACCACTTGGCCAGATGACTGTTAAAACGGTGTGTACAGGATGTTTCAAGTCTGAGTGTGTTAATTTTGTGGAGCGATAGCATACATTATAGTAAATTGAAAATGTGTTTCCAAATTTTTCGTAAAGTACCACCACGAAAATAAATTTAACCGCTACTGTCATAAAAATCATAAACTACTCGGTCTCAATTTTTTTCACACTATCGGGAGATTGGTTTCTTAATATCACGTTGTATTATATTTTATTTTTCAATAACTACAATTTTACAGACAATGTCTCATCCTGATTATTTCATGGACGTCAAAACGTAACATCTGAGAACAAACTATATTATGGTTATTGTTATTAATGATCGCCCGGTGTTGTAACATAGTTAATTGTGACGACTAACGAGGTACTTTTTTTAGTAATTTTTGAGTAAGGGTTAATTATTGGTATGGCACGGTTTCGTACCAAGGTCAACTCCATGGCATGTCGCTGGCCTCGAGGGTCCGAGATCGATACCGGCGCTGTGCCGTTCTCTGTTTGTTCTGGTGTTGATGGCCAGCAGCCCCTGTCACCCGCAGAATGGAGTGGCGTGTCGACTGGGCTCTTGACTGGAATTTAATTAATAGGCGTGTTCATTTAACGTCCCCTCCGGCGTCTACCCCCTACTTCCCCCTCTTCTCGCCCAGCCCTTCAACCCTCTCCTCTACCTTGCGCAAGCACCCTGTGTTACTACTCCTGTTTACTCTCATTACTCACCGGAGGACTACAGTGGCCCCAGACAGGACCTCCCTGGCAAGGAGTTGTGACGTCACACAACAGTGGTGGGCTACAGGCATAGCTGTCCCCGAAGAAACATTGCGAACGCCCTCCGTCACTCTGTTCCACGTTGACGCGCTCGAACAATCAACATTTTAAACTTACACAATTTTTTGGTGGAACATTCAATCAATCGATTTCGGTTTGTTGCTGTGTAAAAATAAAATCGAATAAAGTTTTAGCATGATTTATTTTTGGCTTTCGTAATTATTGCCAGCTAGGTGCTACAGCAATTTTTTTCCTGATTTCAAAGTAGTAAGTTAGGTAGGTAGAAACTTCACTCTTACAGATAGGGCCCTTGTTTTTGGACCAGTGTATCAAACAGAAAAGAAGTATTAGCACTCGGCTATGGCATGTGGTGAGAAAGTGTCCTACTGATTTCACGTTTGGGGTAACATCGGAAAACAATTTAGAAACCAACATAATGATCCCAGAGACGGGGGGGGGGGGGACAACTCGCCTACTCCAGAGTTCTTATCTTGACATTCGAATGGAGGAGTCCCTCAGTTTGAATTCGTATAGTTGACAACCGATGTACATAACTAGAAACTCTTTTTAAAAAATCAGGTGCTCACCTAATGCCGCTTGGAGTTGGTATCTGTTGCAGTTGGCTGAGGGGCAAGGCATCTCGCCTTTTACCAAGCTGAACAGGGTTATAGTCAATGGAGATTTAATAAGTGTTGTTGTGGGAATCGTGCCGGAAGACGGCACTGGTCGGCGAGTTTTCTCGGGGATCTCCCGTATCTCCCTCCCATATTGCCGGCGCTGTTCATTTATCATACTTTTCACTCTTATCGGCACTCAAGAACGCAGAGTAAAATTGACCACCTGAACGGATGTATTGATATAGGCTTGGAAGCGAGTACACGGAAACGACTATAACGCGTGAATCACGCCTCGTCCTTGCCGCTATTCGCTAGTCACTGAACTAGCGTGCTGTGTTCTCGCCAACAATTTGCCTTTATGAAAGATTTAGTAGGGACCATGAAATCTTATTACGTAACGGCGTAGACCGTCTAAAAGATACTGCTAAAATCATATTTGATATTTTCGGCCACAGAAAAATTTATTTAATAACCATTAGACATTTTTATTGGTCACTGCAATCATTTAAAGTAAACATTTTTTTTCACATTTTTGTAGGTGGTTTTGTTGGTATCTAAGAGCCTTTTGTTTTTAGTGTGATTTAATAATCCTTTTCGGCACGGAGAGAGTCCCTTGAGAAGCTAACGAGAACGACAGCCAGTGACACACACACACATCGGAACAATGGTCTACACATCAAAGAGGCAATACGGTGTTATTTATGGCTTCGTTGAAAAAAGAGTATGGCTATAGGCACCATACTTCTCTTAAAATAGGGACAACAAAACAGTTTGGTTGTTGGCACTACTCTGGACAGTTCCTTCAACAATCTGTTCTGTAGAAGTTACCGTCTGATGTGTAAAAGCAACAAGACTCTTTGTTTCTTCTACAAAACAGATTGATGAAGTAACTGTCCAGAGCACGGTCGTAGAAGAACAGGTCTCGACACTCGCCTGGATATTTGACCCCCTTGTTGTTTGGCTGTAGTTCACCAAGTTACCGAGAATATTGTGTTTTATTGGCGCTGATGTTACGGCGGTCGGACTAAACTCCGCCCACTTCCTTTCCGCTAAGATAAAAAATTTACCAAAACGTATTTTTTATCAATTTATGAAATTCTTTATTCGCTCACAAATTTAAGAAAATGCTCCAACAATCTTTATTTACTTTATAAATTTAACAATGGAAAAAAGTGGACGGAGTTTTGAGTCCGACCGCCCGGAAAACAGCGCCGAAAAGTACGACATTCTCGGTAACTTGACGAACTACAGCCAAACAACACGGGGGTCAAGCAAAATGCATTGTTAGATAGGCGAGTGTCCAGACCTGTTCTTCTACGACCGTGGTCCAGAGTAGAACCGACAGCAAAACTGTTTTGTTGTCCCTATTTTAACAGAAGTATGGTACCTACAACTATACTCTTTTTTCAGTGATAAGACCAAGCTGGTCTTTGCTTACTGTAAACAGTCTTGGCAACTTATGTGAAGTACACGACTATCAAGCCAGATTCACTGTTTACAAGAGGATCTTTGGTGGCTGAGCTGCTTCCGACGGTTTATCGTAATTCACACACAAGATTGGACTTGTGCTCTTCTTACTGCTCACTATAGAGGTGGTAATAAGGCTAAAGATAAATGTTAATGTAATGAGATTTGTGCCCTATTAAACGCCTACTAAAAACTGAAAGAATAGCACAAGTCCCAATTGGCTATAATTAGACGTATGCCCTTCTTACCGTAAACTAGGTTGTATCAGTACAGCGGTTACAAACTTTTAGGAGAGAAAGAGTCGACCCAGACGACGGGAAACCACATAGCAATGCATGGTCGGAAACACTTTCCTGACGCGGTAGTGACAACACAAAACACAAGGAAGAAAGGACAAGAACAAGAAGAGAAAACCTTTTTATTATTCTTAACACATCAAGAAAACTAAGAAAGAAGAACATGAAGAGACATCGATCGTCATCACCAGCCAAAGACTTCCCAGCATGTATCCTGTATTAGGATTAATAAACATGTTTTCTCTTCTTGCTCGTGTTCTTCTGTCTTGTGTGTTATTATTTTTTTTTTAACAAAATATACGACGGTTTTTAGATATATGCTGTCGTTTACGAATAAAAAAATAATTGTGGTAAAAGCAGTAGAAATTTTGGATCTTGGCCTTAATGTACTGTGTAAGTGTTGGACAGTGGGTGGGACAGTTTAAAAGTAACGAATATTTCGGTGCAGAAAAGTAAAAATACTACAGAGCACATGAAATGCATAAAGATTACACTTCTGTAGGATGATAACAGATAATGATTGATACTACTTAACCTGCTTATCAGTTTGTAGATTTAAATATGTGGTTGGTTTGACATTAATGTGAATTTAATTTATCCGAGAGAGGAAAGGGTTAGCGGGCAATTTCTCCAGTTTGGCAAACAGTAATCGCAAACGTAGATGAACTCTCGATTATGAAAGTTGGCTGCTCCGCACATGGAGAGCATACACAAAATCGTGACTTCCTCGACTCGTCTCCCAGCAGAGAAAGTGAGATGCTACCCAAATTAGCTACCGGCCGGGCCAGCTTCCTGGAATAAGGGGGACGGGGGAAAGATTCAAAGGATGAAAGAGGCAGGGAAGGAGAAGTGCGGCGTATGGGAGAATAAAAGAGGCAGGAATGAGATTCAATCTTTCTCTCTTTATTTGAACGCCCGCGTGAGAGGTACCGAGCATGGTCTTTAGCACCGCCACACTAAATTGGTCAGCTGGTTATAAAAAAGGAACCCTTTTAACTGAATCGTTGGCCGGCTGTAACCCAAAACGCTTCCGCGCAGAAGAAATGTTTAATGGAAATTGGAAGTACTGTGAAACCGTTTACTCTACGGAGCGAGCCGGAACTTGCATGCAATCTCAGATTTCCTACAGAATTGGACAACGTGATGAACGCTTATAACCTTCCTCAAATTCATTTTAAGTTTAGATTAAATTTGAACAAAGCCAAAGACTAAAAAGAAATGTAGAATTATTTTAGAATGATAATAACACATGGTCTAGATGACAAAATTCAATACTGTTGTTACGGTTTAATCTATTTTAATGTCAACGATTGACACACTTAAAATTATTAACCAAACTAAATGTCACAATTAGTCAAGTTTGCCATTGTTTCCCTTAAATTTCAGTTATCAAGCGTGGTAATACTGAAATTATTTTAACTTTAATTATACTTGTATAAAACGGAAAACATTTGTACCTAAAATTTTAAGTTTATAAATTCTAACAGGCGGTTCTGCACAAAATCGTAGCCAGCTTTCGTCGATATAAACCGCAAACAACGTCTTATCGCGTGAAAAAATTATAACATTCATGTTCCAGAATTGTTAACGTTAATAATCGCATGTTCATGTCGCTTTAAAACATGGAATAAAAATTAATGTGAAGGTAAAATTTGAAAAAAGAAAAAAAAAATAATAATATTAATAATAATAATAATAATAATAATAATAATAATAAATTAAATGATTTCATGCTCAGTTAGGAATTGTTGAAGTTTTTATCATATAAGACACACAAAACTGGACTAATTTTCAAATAACTTTTGACGTAATTGTTTCTAATTTCTGGATGATTTCAGTCATACTATTTTCAATTATATGTTATCACTGCCAAAATTCGGTTAAAATTTCTATAGAGTGTATTTAAATTTAACACGTAAATTGTCACTGAAACATAAACTATTATAATTTCGATACTTATGGAAGAAAGCTAGACCCGCTTGCTATGAAACCAGCACGAGAATCTGTGAATACTATGTTTTTTAATAGACGCCAGTTTTAGGGCATTTCTGTTTCAAAGTTGTAATAAATCATATGCAACCTTTATTTCCATTAGAATATCCTGTGTGTAGATAAGGAAGCATTATTACGAATCGCGTTTTCGTCAAATTTGATTAGGTTAAGAGTTACATTCAGTTATTCGTATTATGAAAATGACCATTTGAAAAATATGTAAATTAACTATAAGTTTAATTAAATTATTTGTCCCTACAAAAACTCTTAAAACCAGCTAAATATTCTTAAGTTACAGAGCTGTTGCACATTATTCGTATTATTTTTGTTGCTGTGTCATTTCATGAACCGAATAGGAATCAAACTGTTTAAAAAATGAATTCAATCTTATGATAATTAAATAATGTCTATTGACTGACACTACACTTACCTGTTACAGATTGTATCCATATGTCGGTCTGAGCTAAACTTGAGACAGCGTTTATTTTTTTATACATTGGAAAGTGCCAAATTTCTCACCCACGTAATTAAAGCTCATTGTTAGTGGTGGTGTATGGGAAATGTAAATTACTGATTTACTTTGAGTGAAGTGAAAATGTTTAGTACTTGAGTACAAGAAAATAAATTATTTTACGTATAGACTATTTGCGTAACTAACCACTGAGACGTAAATAACTATTTAAGCTACTCGTTTCCCAAATCGTTATTACAATTATAAAAATAGTCGTACTATTTTAAGTAAGCTTCAGCAATTTTAAGTGTACCCTAGCTCCCTACGATTTGATTATACAGTATGATACTGAATGGGTAATACACGTCTCGGTGTGAAAGAGTACCATGTTATCATATTTTGTTTGTTATCTCGTGTCTATAATCGCTAAAATTACACGCTAACGATTATGTGCTGTGGAGGATATAAATTGCGTAGAACAACACAGAAATACGTACATTAAAAATTCCAAATATTTCACATCCAAGCAATATTTATGCTGAAGAAGCTCAACATGGAGAATTCCAACGTCATGTGGCTTTATTGTTTGCATCGTGTGAATATGGCATGTTGTAAACTTGAAAAAAAAAAAAATACCAGGCATATCCCGGATTATCCAAGCGACTAATTGAACACGTTCACTACTGTTCTTACATTGCTCTAGAATGTAAAAACAGCTTTTGCGGTTACGGGAATATTAACAGAATCACGCATTAACTTTCATCCTGTATATACAGAACGCTCATAAAGGAATATCTCACCTTTGAATATCAATAATACCTAAACCAAACAGTATACATTCTTGGATCACCAGTAAAATGAATCGTGGAACAATAAAGTTTTTTTATTTAAAATGCTAACACGGTGGTTGTTTCCTCAGTTAGAAGAGGCGGCATGGGACTTCATTTCCCAACAGAATGGTGCGCCACCCCATTGGCACCTTGTTGTTTGTGGATACCTGAGTGACACCTTGCCGCAACGCTGGATTGGTCGCAGAAAAACTGATGACCGGCTTCTTCATTACTGGTTCCCCAGAAGTCCAGACCTTACCCCGTGTGATTTTTTTTTCTGTGGGTGTACATAGAAGATAATGTAATTTGTCCACCATTGCAGGCTACCAACGCTGACCTCAAAACGAGAATTACAGACACATACAACCGGTAACACTGGATATGCTGACAATAATGAAGGACGAGTACGCGTATCGCGTAGATTTGGTTCGAGTTGCGCGTGGTGGTCACATTGAATTGTTATGAATGTGTGGTAAATAATCTTAATTGTTCAACGGTAAATTTGACTGGTCAGCCAAGGTTGTGCGTTGTTTGGTTTTGGTAATAATGCCATTCAAGTTTGGGGTAGCCTATTCTTTACTGATGAACATGTACTGTACATAGAAATATATGCTGTTATATTATACTTTTTATACTTATGTTTCCGTATGCATAGAAATATAAGCATGTTTTTGATTACTTGAAACCATTTACCAGGAATGAATGGTCACGTAAAATTATATATATATATATACATATAAAAGTAAGATGTTTGTTGCATTATTTAAAAGTAAAAATATAAATTCTGAAAACACTGAAGAAAACATTAATAACAAATTCCCATAAATGTAGCGCAAATAAAACAACTTACAGTTTCTACCAAAAGGTTAAGACCACCATCACATTTAAAACAATACGTGTTTGTCCAACAACTTTTGATATAAATAGCATGGCATATATTTTTTTTTTTAGGTTCCTACACATAAAGTTTAATAATGTGGTGAAAAAACTTTAAAATATTCCAACTCTTTATTAAGATACAATTTATTTTAATTAAGTAAAATAATGAAAATAAGTACACTTGTTATGCAAAACAAATATTTACAGCTAATTTGACTTGCCGTACTTGATTAATGATTTTACACAGCGTTTATAACACTACAAGGAATTTATAGCTTAAGTTACAGCAAGGTGCCAACCCCGAATATTGCATTTTTTTTTTTCGATTTACAACTGTTCTTATCATAGAAAAATACTCAATACATTCATACTAAAAGTTTAAGACCACCCAGACAGAAACATTTACTTTTATAGCTTTTATTTGAGTAAGTAGACTTTATAACCAACCGAGACGGCGCATTTGTTGCTGCAGCAGGACGACGTTCACAATCAGTTCGCAAGGTAGCACTGCTGTAGCAGTTCCTATTAGCTTCGTTGTTACAGAGGCGTTAGTAGAACTGCTCAGGTTTGTTGATACTGTTCTCCCCGACACTTTTATTGTAAAATGGGTAAAACAAGTGTCTCAAGCACGATAAAGTGGCAAGTAATTGGTATGTTCGAATGTAATAAGGGTCAAAGAGAAATAGCCAATGCCTTGAATGTAAGTCAAACGTGTGTATCGCAAACAATAGCCAAATACCAGGAGAGTGGTAACGTGGACGATCGACCTCGTATGGCAGACCGAAGGCAACGTCACCTAGAGACGACCGTGTACTCGCAAGACTCGCCAAACAAAGTCGGAACGCGTCTGTGCCAGTTTTGAGAACACGGCTTCAAGAGATATCCGGAAAGCAGGTGTCAGCAATGACCGTATCTCGTCGACTGCGAGAGCAGGGGCTGCATTCCTACATGGCTATCAGAAAACCGCTACAAACAGCTGTGTCCAGGAAAAACAGGCGTATCTGGTGTGTTCAGAAGAAACCTTGGGGGATGGAAAGATGGGGAAAGGTGCTTTTCAGTGACGAGTGCCGCTTCGAACTCTATTCCCGTCGTAGCATACGTGTTCGCCGTGCACCGACCGAGAAGTTTCTTCTCGAGTGCCTCTCTTCCGCTGTGCAACAAGGTGGTGGCTCAATCATGGTGTGGGGCTGCATATCAATGCAAGGGACAGGCTTCATTCACTTTATTGACGGTTCTATGGACTCTAAAGAATATATTGAAACAATGAAAGATACAATGCTTCCTTCTGCGCACATACTTCACGGAGAATATTTTGTGTTTCAGCAAGACAATGCTCCTTTTCACCGATCCCGCCTGTCAATGCAGTGGTTTAAGGCAAATGACATTCCACTTTTGCCATGGCCAGCACGAAGCCCGGACTTGAACCCCATCGAGAATGTCTGGAGATACATGGGAGCTAAACTAGCACAGTCAAGACCAAAAACCATACACGATCTCAGAACCATGATTTCATTAATTTGGTCAGACATTTCCATTGAATATTGCCAGAGTCTCATCAGCAGCATGCCCACGAGAGTAAAACAATGCCTTAAAGCTGCAGGAGGTGTCGTAGATTACTAAGTAATTGTACAAGTAAAGTTATAAACAGTTTCATAGTGTATTTACAGTATTGGGCATGTACAACAGCTTCGTATTACCAAGTTCACATGTACGACAAGGTGGTCTTAAACTTTTGGTATGAATGTATTCAGTACTTTTCTATGATAACAACAGTTGTAAATCGAAAAAAAAATGTATTATTCGGGATCGGCACCTTGCTGTAACTTAAGCTATAAATTCCTTGTAGTGTTATAAATGCTGTGTAAAATCATTAATCAAGTACGGCAAGTCAAATTAGCTGTAAAAATTTGTTTTGCATAACAAGTGTACTTATTTTCCTTATTTAACTTAATTAAAACAAATTGTATCTTAATAAAGAGTTGGAATATTTTAAAGTTTTTTCACCACATTATTGAACTTTGTGTGTAGAAACCTAAGAAAAATATGCCATGCTGTTTACATCAGACGTTTACGGACAAACACGTATTGTTTTAAATGTGATGGTGGTCTTAAACTTTTGGTAGAAACTGTACACACATGTGAGATTGGTTTACTCTTAAAAAACCACGTAACAGAAAATTCTAGCAGTATATTTATTCACAGCTCTCGTAGAGAATGCATCATATGCCCCTCTTGTTCCCACTGTGCTTATATCACGATGCTATACTGCCTAGATATCGTACGTGCTACCGGATTCAAACAAAAGCTTGGTAGACTAAGGATGACAGAGACAGAGGTAGAGAGAGTAAAATAGAGAGAGAGAAGAAGAACAGGAGGGGGCTGAAATCTGGTACGATTACTTGTGAATTACACTGCCGTCGTGTAGAGGAATGGCTACTGGGTTAGGGAAGAGTCGGTTGACGATGAGGGGGTGGAGAATGAGGTGAAAGGGAGGGGAAGAGTCAGAGAGAAAGTCCAACAGAGAACGAGGTCCAAGGGGTTGTGAGGACGAAGGACGCCCCTTTCAACCGTTTTCATCACGATCAGATCAATGCCTCGCTCGCGTAGTTGTATTGCAACCCTCTGGCGTCGGCGAAATATCACTCCTTGAATTAATCATCTTCCCGGTGGTGTCGTAAAGTTCAGAGGGTGCTGAGAAGAGTTTTATGTGCAAAAAATAAATGGAGAAGTATTTTATACCGACTTCATGACATCCAGTCATGTGTTATACTATTGTACTGTGAATGCGATTACCTGCGTTTCACGGAAAAAATGGCGAAGGTTATGTATTTCAGAGCTTCGAACGAATCAAGATTTTTCTTGTCTGGTAATCCTAAATGTTAAAGAATTATTAACAAATGTTAAACTGTATGTAAATTATGCATATTTAATAAATGGTTAGACTACCAATGCAGTAGAAGGAGGCATTTGATTTTTATATTTGTTCGTACGGTCAATTGTAATGATGTAACATGCCCATAAGAGTTAAAAGGACATAAACTATATTCTGAATTTTTAGTTCGAAACTTTCGAAATATTTCATCACGTACCTTAATGTCGTAAAAATATAAAACAATTTAAACGATTGGCAATGCATTATACATGTGTTAAATATTATTTAGGCTCTAAATGACCATAAAATTTGAATACAAAACATTATTAACTTATTATTTCTTCTTTGATGCAATTTTATGCCCCAATACATGACATTAAAATATGTTATATTGGCTGAATTTTAAATACATTTTCGGATAACACACACACACACACACACACATATATATATATATATTTATTTATTTATTTATTTATTTATTTAATTCACACTGCACAGAATTACTTATTTTCATTTTATTTACATGCAATATAGGTTATACGTATATATAATTACCTTAAGAAAGTGTGGTAAGGTTACCTTTAAATGTTATTCTTAGTTTCATAATAATTACGTATAGAGGATGAGTCAGGACGGAGGGTAATAATATATTGTTGTGATAGCTAACAAAACACTATGCAGAAAATGTGTTTCCAATTATTCCCCAAAGTGTAAATTGTAGGAATAATGTACAACTGAAAGTAGACTTTTAAATTACATTTTAATTTAAATTTCAAAAATCACTACAAAAACTGTGTACAGTGTCATATAAATGTCTTTACTTCGTTCTCAGTAATTTAGTTTGGTAATGTCATATAGCAAAAAAAAGTCGTCGTGTCGGAAATTGTTAAGAGTTAACCGTTTTCGAGAAACTACGTATTCAAAATTAATGTATTTTTTGTAACGCCTGAAACATATGCAGTTATTGCGACTTCCTTGCAAGGCGTGTAACCGACCTAATGGGCGTGTTGCAATAATATTGTGGCGCCGTATTTGTCATCTAAGATTTGTTACAAGGATGGTGTAAAAGTAGACGCGTAGTACTGTAAAGCAGTTGTACTCTGGACAAGAAAACTGTATTATTCAAATAAAACCCACAAGTGTATGGCAACGTGCACCAAGTTTTACAAAATCTCACATACAGGTAACTTCAATGTTACTAGTAAAAATAAATTATTCAATGTCTACGTACCAATTGACACATTTCGTAATGTCATTAATAAAATGTTTTATAACATGGCATGAGGTACCTGCTTTGTATCGCGGTTAGGATGCACTCATTGGACTAAAGCGATTTACGTTATTATAGGATTTACCTAGATGTAAGAATTTTTTAAAACTTGGAAAACATTGCATAAACTTGTAGGTTTTAATTTAATAGTGTAGTTTCCTTGTCCACAGATTACAATTGCTTTACAGTACTACCCATTTACTTTTACACCATCTGTGTAACAAATCTTAGATGGTAAATACGTCGTCACAATATTATTGCAACACGCCTTTTACTTCGGTTACATATCTTGCAGGGAAGTCGCATTGACTGCATATACTTCAGGCGTTACAAAAATACATTATTTTTGCATACGATGTTATCGAAAACGGCTAACTCTAGAAATGTTCAATCTATCTTCAGCGCATGTTTAATATTCTGTATAAGGACATGAATTACAGTGATACGTTCCGAATTTACAAGCATAATAAAAGTTCCGTGCCCCATTTGAACAATGATGGGCCAATGACAGAGCCCTATCGTTTTATTGAAAGCATCACTGTAGCAAAGTCCATTGTACTTGTAGATCTCAATTGCGAAAAAAAAATCCGTTACATATATCTTGAGAAACAGCCGCTATTATACCTGAACTCCGATTTTTGCTGAAGTTCGAAATTCCATCTAGGTGTCTCGTCGAATACGATGTCCTGTATATTCACATACAAATCACTTTACTGTTCACAGAGAGTTTTTCACGAAGTTGTGCGATTTTTTGCCAGCCTTTATTAAGAACAAAATAGTTTTAAAAAAGCATAAAATCCCATACAACTACATTTACATGCAGCGGAAAGATACTGACAGTCTGATAATTGAACATGATCCTGGTTTCTAAAAACGTTCTCCTAATCGTGAATGACCCATATAACAGCTACAGTAATTCATTCTTGATTATTTTTCCTACGAGTGTTTAGCAATTTTCAAGAAGCAAATATAATGTGGCACAACTATTTGATAAAATTATTATATATATATATATATATATATATATATATATATATATATATATATATATATATATATATATATATATTTATATTTATATAACGTGGACGTTTCACGATGAAAAGGCTAGCTGGAAAATTTAATATTATATTATTTATTAACAAACCCATAATGTTACTGAAATGATACGTATACTTAATTTCAGTAATGTTTTGTTAATATTTTTGTTACTTTACATTTTTTCAATTGTTACATATAAAATTATTTTGAGATATTAAATTTGGTACACCAATCGGTGTTCCTAATTTAACACAATCTAACGCATACTACTGCAGGTTTTTAGGTGAATTTCCGTATTACTACAGTGTGAAATCGTAAATACAGCCGAATTAAATCATTTTGTGATTCGCCTTTAGACTGTATCATTCGTATTAAAACAAATTATTCTGAAGATTAAACCTGATTGGTGAGTTTTAACTGTTATATAAATGGAAGAAGCGAAGCTTAAATAATGTACATAAGCTATAGTTAACACATAACCTGACCAATTTATCAATTTATTTCGTAATACTCGAAGCCAAATATGTATATTTAAATCAATGAATTATGTTCAATACTGTTTAGTTCGCCGTTAATTGCTTTTGGTATTATCGAAATCCGTGCCAAAGGAGGATCAAAAATAAATGAAACGAAAACTTCCCTTCAGTAAAAAAATTAAAATTAATAACAACCTTCTCTGTTATTCTTCGTTGGAATTTTAAATTTGAACAGCAAAAATATGACCGAGAGGCAAGCAATTATGGAACCGTACGCAATGAAATACACCTAGGCTAGACTAGCACCTAGTATAACATACGTTTATCGTACCGTGAAACATAAATGAAAAATGTTTCAAAATACGTGGATTATGAATCATTTCTTTATTTTAACAGTCGGCGTTTACCCATTATAAGCCATTTTTTTAGGCTACTCTATTTCATATAAGTTTGGTAAAATTGTACAGTTATTAATGGGCAAAAATTTTTAATATTTTGTGATATATGTCGCAACGCAATATACTTTTATTTACAAAATGAACCTAATATGTCCATTACACCGTTTGCTCTGCAAAGTTAGACTTGCACTGTGCCAGAAATCACAACTTATTGAATATTATTGCCCATAAGTAGGTGTCAGATTTTACCAAACTAATATCAAAAGAGTACACATAGTTTCCACCCTTCCTATGAAAATGTTTACAAATATTGGATATAGTATATATACTATTGATGATATACTGACACATTTTGTGTAATATTACATGCGGTCATCTGCGGGTTGGGGGTTATAGCAATGAGACTCAACAACAACAAAAAAACTTCTGGTTCGGCTGACTAGCGTCATAAAACATCTACGTGAAACTTCAAATATAAAATACACAACCCTAAATTTAAATAACAACTCACAGATGTAGAAAAATTGCATTAAATTTAATATCACAGTTTCTCTCAGGGAAGGATCGGTGGATACGGGACCAATTTTGCAATGTTAATCTATTGAATTTGCATGGTGAGTAACGACATATAATAAATAAGAAAATGGCTAGGAGAAGGTACAATGTAACCAATGCAATGGCAAATAACTGCGAAAAAACTATGGGAGAAAAACAAATAACATATCAAATACTACAGCTACTGAAGCCTTCTGCCCACTAACTACCGTAGACATTCTGCTACAGAGTCAGACTTCAGCACAGTCCAATAAAGTGATAGTTCGCTGTTAACGTCTGTCTTACCATGTAACAAAACACGGTGCTGGCTGACCCTGCCTCAGTACTAAACTGGCAACGATACCGATCTTCTCGTAGGCCACCGACGTGGATCACAGCCTCCAGGATTGTGAGCCCGATCTCGTCTCATGGTCCTCCCTCTGTGCAGTAATATCGGCGTCCCTGGGCAGCGTCACGGTCTCGTGCGACGCCAAGGAACACATCTGTCTCCTCCAACGATCCTACAAGAACTCTTTCTACACAGCTAGCTAAACTGTCATACCTACAGGCTTCACACTCCTCTATAGCACAAGGAATACACTTCTTAAACCACAGAATAATATACACATCCTTCCCTGCACTTAAAGTCTATACATAAAATATCATACTGAAATATACGTTTACATTGATTCAGCTCATACAATTAGCAAATAAACAAAAAATAAATACCTATTTTAAGATATAAATGTCTGCGATATACAAATACTAAATGTATATATTACAATATTTTTAGTATTATGAAATAATTATGTGGGGAGATGGGTAAAGTTAGTAAAACTATTAACATTAGCACATACTATGAAACCAATTCCCATTGAAAACTCATAGAACAGCCATTCAAATTAATTTTAGATTGTAAGATATAATCATGACGTAATACTGCTAAAGAATTTTTAAAGTTATAGATACAAAAGCGTTTTTGCTCAAATTAGCCATGATTTAGAAAAATCTCTCTTACACGTAATTTTAGATTTTAAACTGAATAATCAATTTTCATGTACTAATTATCGGTAAAATAGTACGTTAAACCGTTGCCTACGATATTATTACAAAGCCAGATCACGGAAGCCATTCTCCAGCTTCACAATGTTGGTCGGGCTCGGAGGTTCATGCACTGCCCGCCAGGTATCTCACGTCTTAACTTTTATCACTGTTTGACGATTATTTACGCTCATTCACACTCCTCATTGTAGGGGATACTTGCAATGATTTTGTGAATTTTTATGAAATATTCATCTTCAATACGTTACGCTTTTAAAATGCCTCAATCAAAAGTACTAGTCTCGATGTCCGTAAATTACAAAGTTTCGTGAACAAGTTGGCACGCCTACATACGTTGTTTCATTGCCTGTGCTATTATATTAGGAATTCGTACTACAAAGTACAGAGAAACATACTCTATTGGATGTTCTTGGAACAACTCCGTTAGGAAAAAATCTCAAAGCAAGTATCCCGTCCTGTACTTTAGCGGAAGCAACAGTTTAACACAAAAAATTCCGTTTTTTAACGTGAAATCAAACTGTTACATACATTTATCTTCCGAAGGGCGCGTTGAACATCACATTTCTTCCCGGTTATCGCACAGTTAGATCTGTTTCATTCTAAAATGTACTGCTAAGCATCCGTTAATTTTGTCACAGCTCTGCTGAATACTTTGCAACTAAGTATTCCGTATACATAGCCCTTTTCTTTGAAAAATCTTTGTTTTTACCTTTAGATGTGTCATAATATTATGACGTGATCATTTTTAACAGGCGAAGGAAGACTTGAGATTTACAAAGTTACGTGTGATTAACATTGAAAATAAATTAAATAATTAAATATCTCTAATCCTAAAAAAATTAAAAAATTAAAGTAAATAATTTAATGTTAAGTTAATGTGCATGTAATATTTGTATCAAAATAGCTTCTTGGAAAGTATTGAAAATAGCACAAAGGTTTCCTTCAAACATTTGGATGTGGACGCTTTTACAACTGAGTTATCTACCAATTTAT
Organism: Medauroidea extradentata; assembly: GCA_003012365.1. Taxonomy (NCBI): domain Eukaryota; kingdom Metazoa; phylum Arthropoda; class Insecta; order Phasmatodea; family Phasmatidae; genus Medauroidea; species Medauroidea extradentata. The sequence continues at coordinate 231,307 of PNEQ01011252.1, read as the reverse complement.
TCCAGGCGAGATATACATTTGTAATATTTAATTTCTTAAGAAAGGAATATGACATTTATGACCTTGTAAAGTTCGTTGCTTTATCTCGCTTAAAAATTATACAATTTTTGTATCTTTACGTCAAAGATTTTCTTTTGGGAACACATTTCTTAAAGTAACTGGAGTCCGGTCAGTAATAATTACTGAAATTAAGCGATGTAGATATTTACGCGTAGATTTTCAGTAATTCAATAATAAGTACAATACATTACATGAATGTGACATGGGAACAAAATAGTTATAGATAACATTTCTCCTAATTTTGTATGACTTATTGTGTATACTCTGCACAGAACACGAGTTAAATTACCTTAATACTACTGACTCACATTTTACTGAAACAAAACTGTGAAAAATAGATACGTTGTGTAAAAACAATCATATTGTATACTGTAGAATATTGGAAATACTTTTACTATATAAATGTTTTAAATATTGCCAATAGTTGAGAAAGTATTTCTATTTAATGTAACACTCTACAAACATAATATATTTATGTTTTGTAATTTATGGAAATTATTACATCTGTGAAAAATGTTCCGGTTGGTACAGTGTTGCTGCATGTTTAAAGCTTCATATTTTGAGTAACTGCGGTCGTGAGTATGAAAAATCGTAACAACATGTTAGGATAAAATTGATCATTTGCCGTATTGTTGTACGAAAACAAAAAAAAATGTGATAATCTATCCATTTAAATTTTTAATTTTAAGATTTCACAGACTAAGGAGTTTATAATTATTCGATTATATTATTTTAATCCACTTTCAGGTTTTTTAATAAATTGTAATTTTTTTTATACTAGTGTGTAATTAAATGTGGCTATTAATAGGAGTTTGTTTATTATGATGTATAAATTTCAATCGAATTAATTTTTGTATGTAAAATACAAAGCGATCTATTACAGGAAGGCGTTACGTATACTTAGAAAAATAGAATATTTTTGCGGGTTGGCTACACATTAAACGTTGCTTAGAACACTGTAGGTACATGCTCTGTGCAAAGTTATATGATACACCTTCGCTAGCTGCATCAATAATATAAGATAGGATCATATAAAATAAATCCTGAAGTGACTAGGCCAAGTTGTAGATACTTTTTGCCAATCACTCTAAGACAGTGTTAACTATCGTATACTGAAATCTATTAAAATATATATTCTATGAAAGATACGTTTTTCCCTTGCAACTATGTCTTTAATGCTTACATTAAATATTAAATTGTATATAGTTACTTAAGTTAACACACAATATGCCTCGTAAAATTTTACGGTGAGGAGAACAAAACATTTGGTAAAAAAAAAAAAAAAAAAACCTTGTCTACATCTGACGAACTTGAATTTTGATGAAAAGATTATCAGAAAATGTGTATTTATTTTTTATATAGTCTGACACCTTTCAATACACGGCGTGTATTGTACATTAGCTGTTGGAAACCCTAATTTTTCCAGATAAGATTTACGACACTATAAATTTAAGGTGACCTTCATGTTTATGTAATGTATGCAAACTACTATTTTCGATTTTTTGCATCGTTTTGCTGCAAGTGTAATTTACAGGCTGTTATGGTGTGACGCGTGTCATTAAGTAATGCCTCCACTGTAGCTAGTTGAGTGTGTATATATATTCAAACACTCGAGTTTACAAGTCGTCATACTGATACTTTTCTGATAATTTTAATGCATAACCTACACATTAGCTGAGATTATTCCCACTCGATATTTCACACGCAAATTGCTTTTGCATACTTAGTTCCAAAGAAATAAATAGAGAGAAAAATGTTTGCTCTGACAAATAGGTGCGAAAACTTGTTAACGTGGAAACTTTAACGGTGTGGCAGGAAAGGTTTTATTTTGATAAATAGTAATTTATTCAGGACGGAAATAAAATTATTTTTATCAGAATTACAGTGTCACAGCTGCAAAAGTTTTCTGGTGTAATTCAGAAATAGATTGTGTACTTTAATACTAAAAATTAATACCATCATCAATACGAAATTCAATTGTAAATAATTTGCTTTAAAATATTTTTTTTTATTATTATTTCGGAACATTTTATTTAGTGAATAGTTTCGCACAAGATTGTGGTTATTCATTGTAAGTTAGCAAGATATTTTCATAATAAACAAGGGTAAAGTAGAGAGCTCTCGGTAAATTCTGTGTGAATCGTCATGGTGCCAACATTACAACTCCTCTGGTTAAACAATTGAAGAGTCACTTCACACAATTAGTTATCGCGTAAATTACTGCATGCTGTGGTTACCTAGAGTGTGAACGCTGCCTCCTAGTTTATTCCTCTCTAATTTCCTATGTGAATAATATTTTAATATTTACCAGAAAATTAATCGTTTTTAAAAAACAAATTATATTTTTTTTCGGCCTTTCAGATACTTCGCAAATATTACAATAAACGTACCCCATATCAAAACTTTTTTCTAGTTATTTGTTTTATATTCTGTCGCTGCAATAAAATTTCCAACTCAACGTGTTATAAAACGTAGATTAACACTACTACGTATGAAGTAAATATTTTAAGTACCGTCGTATTATTTGACAAAAGTCACAAAAAAGTAGTGAATGTAAAATTTAATGTTCTTAACGACGTTTAGGGGAATCGTGCCGTATCATGCTGATGGTTGGGAGTTTCTTGGGATTCTTCCGTTTCTCTCGCCCCTCTCATTCCGGCGTTTCTCCGTCGTAGGACCTCATTTCATGACATTCTTCATAGTAAGCAAATTGCCTACCTGCTCCCATTTATGAAATCTTCATTGGAGTGCGATACGCTGTCCCTCTGGTATCCTACTCATAAGAAATGTATTAATTTGTGCTAAATTTACTAAGAAAATAGTAGGTGAAATTTTCTTTCACTATTATTAAACAACATTAAATAAATCCTCTTTCTACACTTACATATATCGTGGGCTCATTGTAACGGAAGTGTTCACAGAATACATACTAAATATTTCAGTTATTTAATTTGGTGTACAATTTTATTAGTTAAAAAAAACACGTAAGAAATTAATTTTTTACGTGCAGTGTTTCATATACGTTTCTGTATAGGTGTACCTATTTTTAATATTTTTGTAATGTTTTAATTAGTGAATGTCACTGTTTCAGCAAGTGTTTGTATTTTCACTCATTCAATTTATAAATGTCTACTGTTTCTTGATGGAGCAGATAAAAAATTAAATAAATATTTATTGGTAATTACTTAATATTTACTAGTCTCATTTTGAAATATTGCTTACCGAACAAAACGCCAGGTAGATGTCAAAGGCATTTAACATATGCTCTCTATGTTTCTGGAAAGAGGCAATGCGAAATTTAAAATTGTAGAAGGTCATGTGACAACCGCAATGCTTAATGTGTAGGTGGCTATTTTTGATCCGGCAAATCTTCTAAATTTTCATACTGCAGTGTTACCGTTCAGTACCAAAATGGACTAAATAATACCGTTAACGTCTTGGAAAACTAAATATCAATATGCTTGCAATGTGTAAGTTAGCCTTAGTTATAAATTGAGCGGTATCGAACTGTAATACAACTATTGTTCTAAAAGATCAACTGGATTTTTTCACGTGAAATATTTTCTAGTTTACACGAATTGAGTTAATTTTTGGATGTATTCATTTAACATTAAAGGTTAAATTTAATTCAAGTAAATGGTTTCCTCAGCATTCATTCCAAATCAACAATACGTCTTAAATAGTTTTTTTTGTTTACTGGAAATTATGATCAATCATTGAAGTGAATCGAGTCAACATACAGTCTTCTTGGATATATAACCGTATATGTAGCTATCGATGAAACGCCATGCTTCCCTTGAAGTATGGAAATAAATTGCTGCTTGCAATGCAGCTTTGACTGTCACGCGATATGTCACGTCTCATTTTCTCCGTTCAAGATACTTCCAAGGTCACGGCTGAGATTTATAAGCAACCTCTATGTAAAATTTATGAGGGTGTAAGTAGTAAACCTTTCCTCTGTGAAAAAGAAAGCATTGAGGGCGAAGATAAATCACAGAAATCAAGTGTTTACAATAGACGATTTTTGTGTTCTTGTAGTGTCTATATTAAAATATTTGAGAAATGGTTCTCATACGGACATTTCCTGATATGGCACGAAGACTTATTGTTGACAACTTGATGAAGAGCCAAATGAAAATATCAATGCACACTGCAAACAATCCGAGTTGATTAATGGGAGGACAATTGTTTAACCAGTAAACAGGTAAATTCTTAATTTACGGTCATGTACAATTGGCGTCTAGAACTACAAATAATAATAATAATAACATCACGAGACGTAAGAACAACACGATTAAGGGGAGTGTTATACACTTTTATAGTATTTTCAGTTTTTCAGCCATAACATTTATTCAGAATGTGTTATCAAAATTTTCTTTTCAACAAAGCATAGGATATATTCTCGGTAAACTGCTTGATTTAATAATAATGGAATATTTCGTTAATTTGTAATGCAGAATTATTGCAAGGGAATTCTTGAAAGTTGACCTATAATTATCTTGCAATGATTCTGCATGACAGATTAATGAAATATTTCATTGTCATTTATGTCAAGCAGTTTACCGAGAATATATCCTATGCTTTGTCGACGAGAAAGTTTTGATAATACAATTTGAATAAACGTTATGGCTCAAAATCTGAAAATTCGATATAATTGTCTAATACTCCCCCTTAACAATACGAGGAATAAACAATATAAAAATTAAAAATAATAGCAATTGGAACCAGAAACAGGTATATCGTAAAATCAGTGACTTGAACGAGATTATGCCTTAAGTATTCCGATAGGCATGTGCAATAATTTCCCGGCCGTTAAATTGTAAACTGGGTATTTGAAGGAAACCACATTTTTAAAGTTGTAGAAAATTATATTTAAATTGGATTACGAATTTAAATAAGGATATAGGAGATGGGTTAACATTGTACATGATTAAAATAATAAATACATATTATCGAGTTATATTATAATGTTCTTATCGGGTTGCATCAATAATTCCTTCGATTGCGTTTATCATAACTATAGTTCTCGTTCAACATTTGCGATACGCCTCTCAATAATTGTGCTCTGAATGGATATTTGTTAAGGTTATCAATGTATAAAATGTATGTGATTCTTACATAGTAAACACAAGTAAACAATATTTGGGGTAAAAAAAACTGCAGGACTCACCCATTAAAAATAAGTCTACGGAATATCAGATTGCTCATTATCTATCTAAAATTGCCTCTATAAAAATAATAAGTATGACTGTACAAGGATGAGAACCCTGAAATCTATCTTACAGGCACATTTTTACATGTTCTATAGTGATAGATGGGGAAAAGTTGCTTTCTTTAAATGCAGACTCTTCACAAATCACTATTTGTTGGCACAATACGTATATCAATTGGCAGCTGTTCGCTGAAGGATGTATTTATTATTTTCACCACTTTGTAGAATATTGGTAAAAACCCTATCTACTGTTATTACTGACACATGAAGAAATCACACACAGTGCCATGCCAAATAATTGGAAATGTCATGAACTGACTAGTTTTGTCGTTATACCAGCTCCAACTATCAAGAAAATTTGTCTGCCTGTGGTTTTTTGTAATTTTGGCGCAAATAGGGACATTTAAATATCTGCCAAAACACTACTGGTTGTGTGTGTGAATGTGTGAATCTCGTATTTCGTTTTATATTTTCTTCCAATGTTTCTGCATGAATAATAGCCATAGTACGTTAAAGTAAAGATCGTCTTCAAAAAGTAAAATGCTTTAAAATGCTGTTGTATAAAACCAAGCAAATCACATCAGACGATTTCTTACATGTACAGACAACAAAGAGTGGAAGTAAAGAGGCCTTGATAATGTCTTAAGAGGGCGTGCTAGATAAATAAGGGCTGAGTTCTACAATTTAGATTTACATTTTTTGAAAGTCAATATAGAAAAACAAGAAAACAACAATCCTTGATAATTATGTTTGCCAACTTTATGAGCAAACATTTACCCGGAATGATTCATTTGTTAAGTGTGATCTCTTGCGCCGCAATTAAATGTACGAGATTTCAGCGTCAGAGATTGTTCTACAGATATACGTTACTCGAGTAAAATTTTTGCTCAGAAAGTTGGCAAAAACTGTTGTCTAGGATAGCTGTTTTTATTTTTTTATTTTTACAGGTTGGTTTCGAGAAACCAACAATTCTAACCTGATGCTTTTAGCACTGAATTAGTACACTACGCACTCTTAAGTAAGGTGTTTTCATACAGAGATAAAGGTTTGGTTAATTAAACCGTATTTACGTTTGTATATGACCAAACAAGCGTGTAACAGTTGAACCAACCAATATATATATATATATATATATAGACGGAGCAGTCCCGGGTTAAAGAGGCGGGTTTAAGAGTAGATAAGCGAGAAAACCCGCACATTATTTAACAAGCACAATTACAACATGCAGATACCAGTCTAGGTAACGTAGCTAGATAAGAGCCGTTCTACGGCGAGAGAGGTCCTGGATTAGAATCCTGGCTGTTGTGTTGTCTCTTCACCTCACTTTACTTTCATAATTGTTGTTAAAATGCCGTAAGACCCTCTCACCTCACCTCTAGCATGCAATAATCAGGAATCGTGGACAACGGAAATTTTCTTTGTTTCACGCTTGTTCGATATTGCGTTTGAACTAGTTTTCCTGTTAATTTACTGTTACGGTAAATTGAGTACGTTTGAAACGTTCTTGTCGAGAAAAATGATTAAATAATGCATTGCATTTTTGCTTCAAAAGCGAGTTCTACTTATTACTTGAACTGCTGTGAGCTTTACAAGAGGAGGAAAAATACTTACAGCCAAAATAAAGATATAACCAAAACTTGTTAAAATGGCCACCTGGTTGAAATGAATTTGGGGGTTCGAAGTCTCCAAATATGAAAGCGGTAAGGACGAAACAGCACGCACATGTCCTGTGTAGGCCAAATTCACTAAACTGGCGTGCAGCCGTCTCACTGATAACCCGCCTCTATGAGCCATTCACTGGTGACCTTATATTTTATTGCTTCGTATTATAGGTAAGGGAGTATTTTACATGCCTATATTATGAAAAATATAATATACCAAAAGTTCCATACATACAGAAGACCGCAAAAACACCCAATTTCGTCAGTGAGAAAAAATAATTAAGATATAAATGGAGGACCTGGGAGTCAAAAAAGAAAATCTGTAAACGTTTTGTTGTTTGCAGCTCTACAGGTCGTGTAGGAACGGGTTCGAGTTTTTAAAGGAAAAGAGGGTTAATTTTTTCTACTGTGATATATAGTTACAGTGCATAAAGTAAATGCATATACGTCATATAAAGTGAGAATTGTTCTTTCTAAAAACGATCCGTAACGAATGTATGTGACAGGTAACGTTGCTAGTTTCCATTTTTTCGATAACTGTACAAGTTTATTTCATGCGAGTAGTCAAAGTTGTGAAAATATAGCGATATCAAATATTAAAATTTGTATCTTAATGAGAATGTTCTCGAAATTTTGAAAACATGCTTTCCTAAACGTCATGCTTCAAATGTATTATTCGGCATAAACCTTCTATACCTCTATTTGCTTTCGGATTACCATTGAAAATATATCAAAATTATGCCTTCAATCGCCCTATTAAGAGGGCGTGGTACATAATTTAGTGCTAAAAGCATCAGTTTAAAACTTTAGGTTTCTCGAAGCCAATTTGCGTACATAAAAAACAGCAAAACTAACAGTTTCTGCCAACTTTCTCAACAAAATATTTTCTTGAGTAGCGTATTACCGAAGCACAACTTCTGGAGTCGAAATCTCGTATATTTAAATGGCATGAAAGGTATCGCTTTTAATCTAATGCTGTAACGCGTCTTTTTGGGTAAACGTTTGCTCATAAAGTTGATAAATATTACTATCTAGAGACTTGGTTTTCTGGTATTTACCATAATGTTTTTTTTTTTTTTTAAATATTGAGATTGCAATGGGTGTTTTTATAGTTTATTTATTTATCACACACTCTTAAGGTAGTCGTCTGACCAGGCCGCCGAGATGTGTGCGGAGTTTCGGCCGTTACCAGAATATTCAAAAACAGCTCATCGAGCATGTGCGATGTCTGCTTAGCAATATTATTTAAAGAACGTTACACGTGTATATTCCCGTATCTGGTGCAACAGTAATCATGGCGCGGTCTACCGCAATTTTCGTCATCATTATTTTATTTTTTATTTGTACCAGATATTTTTTTCTTATTTTAGACACAAAATGTGACTAAATTTGGCTCTAATGAAATATTTTTATCTCTCATAGTTTTCGCGTAATGGCTTGTTAAAGTCATATTTTGCATGTTACCGTTTTAACGACCACACTAAAACCAACTGATATACCAAACTAAAAAAAATCACAGTGGGTAAAGACATTGTAGGCTACAATGACATGCTCATAAAATTAAAGAATAAAAACTATTTGAATTAAAAAAATTATGAAACTAAAAATTAAAATTTTAAAAATTCAATAATTATTTTTACAATACAAGGCTAGGGTGAAGGGTGATTCGTGTGCGGTCTTGTTTTTACCACTTCCGTATTTCAAGGCTTCGAACGAGCAAAATACGTCCATTCAGACGGGCACCTAAAGGACTTGGACCCTAAATTCTAAATTTTTAATGATTACTTTTAAAAAATGGTAAGAAATATCGTACAATCAACATGTAACTCTTTTGTAACTGGGCTTTACCACGTTGTCTTATTTTGGCGGGGCCAGTTACCTATAAACAAAATTTCCTTCGAATCGGTAAATATGCTAAAAATCGTTACATAATTTGTTTCGAAAATTTACGTTATAGAGTACAACGAACTTCCAACAGAGTTACGCGGTCAGTTATCGCATTCACCAATCTTTTGGGTTTATAAAATTAGTCCTCTCGAATTTCTATTAACTCGGACTCTTCCACTTAAATGTATACTTAAGACATGCCAGGTATTTATTTTCATAATTATAAGCTTATCTGAAATTTTTTTTACGGAATGATTTGAAAAAATTCGAAACTAAGGAGCAGTCATTCAATGCTCAGTTACGTATGGTGTTCTGCATAATAATGCAAGGTTCGCTCGCAAAAAAAAATCTTTTCACGGTTTTGCTTCTTTCCTTAGCAAAATTAGTTTTAATTACGGCGCATAGAACTGAAAAGCTATGAGTTTTTTCGCTACCAAAAATGGGTAGCAAATAATGATGTTCGTAGCAAAACAGTGTATGAGTTATTTCAAACATAATTCACGTTGTTTTGCTTTAAGTGATGAGAATTTAAACAGCACTTAACATCTAAGTTTCTAGCACTTGTGATGGATGACACGATGTATGTAGTAACATCGGAATTATATTTTTTTTTGGGGGGGGGGAACTGGGGAACGGAGGATCCCATAGAAAACCCGCCTACAAGGGGTATCGTCCGGCATAATTCCCACAAGCGAAAATCCTGGGCCGAACGTGTCGGGAATCGAACCCGGATTGTCTTGAAGGTAGGCGAGTGTCTCAGCCACTCCGCCAACCACGGCACTTAAGGGACCTCCCTAGATAGGCTGTGTTTGTGTGTGTGAGGCAGGAGCGGTAAGAGTGTCACTAAACGACGTATGTAATTTATTATCGCCTCTACGCTCAAGCCATCACTCAAATGGCGTTCAGTGGTTCACTCGTATCATTTTTCCTGTGGGACGTTAAGCGGTGACCTAATTATTTGTATTATGAGTAGCGTAGTTCAAAGTCCAACGCTGGTTTCTGTAGCTATGTTTTTCGAATCCGATTGTTAATTTTCCAGATACAGATGTCTGAAAAAGCCATTTTTGAGATGACCGAAAATTTAATACACGTGCCGAATTTTTAAAACTATAGTGACATAGTATGAAGTGTATGTTCGTTTCGTATATATACAGGTATAATGTGCGTTGAATTGTTTTGTCAAAAAGAGAATAGTCGTAACTCGCTGCAACGCATTTGAAGCCCAGCTAGGGAGGCTCCTTAATGTTGTTTCATTTTGTTTTAGTCACCACTGGACGTGGCCTGCCTGCAATTATAATAAAAGTAGTGAATATATTCAATTCGCAAGTGTGTGTTAACGGGTAATGTTACAGACAAGCCGCTGTGTCGCGCGGAGCAGAAGCGAGTGTACGGAGTGGCGCGACACGAGAACGCCAACGTGGTGTGCGAGGTGGAGTCGTACCCGGCCCCCGACACATTCAAGTGGGCCTTCAACAACACGGCCGAGACCATCGACGTGCCTCGAACCCGCTACCGCACACCGGAGTCCACGCTCTCGCAGTCCACCCTGACATACACGCCAGTCACCGAGATGGACTATGGCACTGTCATGTGCTGGGCATTCAACACAGCTGGCCAGCAGGTCGAGCCATGCATCTTCCACATCATTGCTACAGGTGAGCATATCCTCCACGAATATCACAATCAGGTTATAGGCTGCGTCATTGTTTTTGTTAATAATATTCGCCTTGTTTAGTCAATGAAAGACGTGGCGAATAACCGGCTGCGTTTCTTTATAGATACATTTACATTTTACTATATGGTGCGTATTATTGAATGAAATTTATACTGGGAGTTATGTTGTGTTTATTATTTAGTGAGAGAGAATTGTTATCTTAAAATTTTAACTATCTTTATTATTTGACAAGGACGCATTTTAACACAGTGTACGTAATTAAAGGTAAACTTAATAGCTACGTCCTTATTCAATCTTTTCCAATTAAATCTTGCCAAATTTTTAAACAGGAAGGAATTAAGAAAAATTTAACATAATAAGTGACACGGGCGCCTATTTTGCTGAAGTTACACATCTCTTTTAATAAATACGTTATCGGCAATATCTCGTTTTATGACCATTGCATTACGATAACGTGTGTATTAGTGGATAAAATTGGTGAAAGGAGTGATTTAGTCTAAAGTACATTGTGAGAGATGATTTCTATGTTAAATTTTGGATTATCCTTAGTATTTCATAATTACGCTTTAATACTTCGAATACAATGTGCGTAATGGAAGGTAATTTAACTACCTGAATCTATATTAAAATATTTTCAGTTAAATCTTGCCGAACTCGGAGTCAGAAATATTTTATGAAAAATGCAGCATGATTAATGACACGGTCTCTTAAGGAGGAAGATTTCTAGAATTATTGTATTTATGTTTGCTTACTTCTAAATAATTTTTATGACTTAATTTTGAAATTCAGAGAAAGTAGTGACATAAAACGTTACTTCGTATGTATTTTTTTTAGTGAGTTGACTGTTACCTACATCTACATACGTGAGCCTGAAATCAATAAATAATTAGTTTATTTCCTATTACGAGCGCACAAATCAATCCAGTAAAAACGTGTAGACAAATATGAACATAAAATTACGTTTTTAACACATTCTGTAGTTCCTACAAATCTTTCTTTTTAAATAACTAACGCAGCATTTACGTTGTGATTTAATTAAATACACTATTTTAAGGAAATAACTATTTATGAGACTTCGCCAATTCACGGTGTCATTGACCTGTAGGCTACACAGTAAAACAAAAATGCTTACTTTTTCAATAAAATGTTTGTAAACTAATGTCCAAAGATTTATACTCCAGGCATAACAAAAATGCCGCAGGTCCTTAAATTGTCTAAATACTACTGGGGGCTAGCGGGATATATTTTTATGACCAGAGTGTTTCATGTGAAACAAAATAACCTTCGACAGCCTGCCGCGTTTTATAAATCAAGAGAGGCTTGCGCGGAGAGGTGGTAATACATTGCATACGTCGGTCAATTGTACTATTACTATTATTACTCCTGCCTCACACACACAAACGCAGCCTATATCTATCGTTCATTCGCCGAGATGTGAGAGGTATAGTTTGTAAACAAGAGTGCGTCATACTAGTATACGAGGTAAGGGGTGTACAAGCTACTAACCAGCGCGCGCTGCTGCAGTGTGACGAGACTTAAATTGGTGACTGGTCAAGCGAGTGTTCGTATTGTTTTTTGATAGAGTTGTAATCAGACAGAAACGTCAGCTGTAAATATGTTTCGCTGTTACAGTCGAACGTACGTAGACACATGTACGCCTAACTAGGGCTGTTATGTACTGTGATAGAGTTGTAATCAGACAGAAACGTCAGCTGTAAATATGTTTCACTGTTACAGTCGAACGTACGTAAACACACGTACGCCCAACTAGGGCTGTTATGTTCTGTGATAGAGTTGTAATCAGACAGAAATGTCAGCTGTAAATGTATTTCGCTGTTACAGTCGAACGTACGTAATAACATGTACGCCAACTAGGGATGTTACGTACTGTTTATTCAGTTATCGATCGTAGATCGTGATACAAACACTGCATGTTCTGTATAGTAATTATATCTACAATAAATGCAACACGAATGATATAATTACATTTAAACTTCGCATAATGTCTATAAAATCCCACATAAGTTATTTGGGCCAGAATTAAAGGTTTCGTTGCTGCGAAGAATAGGTCGTGCAAGTTGTCGGACATTAAAGTACTTCTTGAAGAAGCGATACACGCTGTGACTCCAGATGAGTGAAACAAATGTACCTATGTTTCATGTCGTCGAAATGGCTGAAAGTAAAATGTGGGCACTGGATAACTTTATGGAGGAGAAGAAGGAGTCTCTCATATCTTCCCTTAATGACGAGAGTTATGCGTCATCTGAATGAACTTTTAGATATTTATATGTTTAATATATTATTCTACTGTGATGTGCGACATGAATTATTAATTTTAATTCCCTGTATACAATTATTGTTAAATATTCGTTAGATACTTTATCCTGTTTTGTTTTGTCGTTTCACATTTTATTATTACATTCATAAATAGTTACAATATGTGTCAATATCAGTGTCGATTCTTCTTCTTCGTACCTATCTCATTCACACTCATATGTTGCCACGACTATATGTGTTCATACTCGACTAAATACCACGAATTCGTGCATGGCATTCTACGCTCAATACCTGTCTGCGAACACACGTGGCGAGCATTCCAGACACCCCTGATTACAAGCTGCTAACACGTGAACACTGCGTGTTTTCATTGCCAGACCTTGCCTTCGATCACGTGCATTTGCTTCGCGCCCTCTCGCTTGAACGCGAATTGACAGTAGGTAGGTCCCTTAACGTTAAATCATGCCACAATCAGTCAGACAATTGGTTTTATATTCCTAATTACCCTGACTGATTGTTACCTAATTATACGTTACCAATTTATCACCATGTATGTACAGTAGCGAAATGTAACAATAATTTAAGGTATAATCCCTGATTTATGGTTTTTCTTCTCAGAATGAAAAATAAAGCGAAAATTAATAGAAAACCACTTAAACCGAACCTTAAGAGTGCCGCCAAACATGCCCTTAAAAGGAGTTGCAGTGTTTTCGTAAACAGGTTGTTTAATAAATTGTTTAACGAATATGCTCCACAATTGCTCAAAGTGCCAACGTACGAAAAGAAAATACGTTTCGGGGAAGGCCGGAATGACTTCGGTAAGACGCCATGCTCGTTATAAACACAGTTCCTATGCCTTCCAAAACATTGCTTAAAACGGGCTTTTCAGACTTACGCACTTCAGAATGTACTGGCCGGATGTACGTGAAACTCAGATTGACAGGTTTTCCACCAATACAATTTTATGGTCACCGCTTTTTAAGTCCCATAATAAATTGGATCGGCAGGTATATTGCACACTAGTTCAGCGCTTGGCTCGTAGGGGCGATGCGACATCTGATGAGCTCTTCAAGGTCGCCCTTATTATTCTGTCGCTTTTGAGTCGCTAACGCGAGGGTAGGCGGTGCCCTTAAGCCGTCATAATAGCTAATGGGTTGAGATCCTGTATTTTCGCGAAAAGATTTCAGAAACAGCTTGTTTCACATTTACATCTATGCTTCGTGGTTATTGGCAGCGTGTCCTAGAGCAGAGGCTTCGCTTATTTTACTGGGCCAATCAGCATACGGTTCTTGAGACACTACACGTCTCTCATTGGTGGATAGAGCACCATAAGACTTGTGAAAGTTAAATCATCCTATCACTGACTACGAATCACAGCGGCATACATTCACGTAAGGCTTTGAAAAAAGTTGGTGCGAAAAAATTTTTTCGAGAAAGTTCAGTGACCTTTCTCATTGGCTGCTTTCTGACACTGTGATACCACATGATTGGGCGTGTGTTCAGGTACTTCTTTAATATTGGTTGAGCGCCCTCCAGGGTATTTTAAATAAGTCAAAGGCCTATCGGAAAATTGACACGAACTTAACAGTATTTTGGATTATAGCTTGTACCCAAAAAATGCATATTGTTCAGGTCCCTACTCATTCAACTACTACCACACACTTTGAAAATCAACAGAGTGTCGATTGATATGTTCGAAAAACAAGCACTTTAAGAAATGTTTCCTTTTTTTTTTGTGAATGTTGGTACAAAGTATACAGGAGGGTCTTCTATCGTAATCTCTTTGACACCTTGTATGGGATGCCAAGACGAGTACAATGATGCAGCACAAGTGACACGAGAGCAAGGCTCGAAGGAAAGGCAGAGATTTTGCGAACAGCGCCAGATGTTTGTACTTCTGCGTAGATTGCGAACCTCGCGGCGGAGAAATATTAACGTTATTCAGAGACAATCTGTTTTTAAAGAAGCCCATTCCACCTTGCCAAAAAACAGAATCAACACAACATATAACAATTATATCGGTTCATTTTTCTTTTGGTTATATTACAAAAAATAACAATTCATTTGTATTTTAATTGTGATTCTCTCAATTAAAGAAGACTATAAATATTTTAACCCCTTTAAGAAGCTACTTATGTGTTTTTACTCTTAGAAAATTCACCAGATATGTTTTTACCATATTTATTTCTATGAACACATACATACATTTCTATTTCATTTTGTTCAAAGCAGTGTTTTTTTTTTTTTTTTTTTTATAGTGGTTTTACTTCTAGACTGCGCATTTGTTACGTCGCAATCATTGAGTCATCCTGAATTAGTTTTCCCATGGTTTCACGAATTCGCTCCAGCCGAATACAGAGACGATTCATTTACAGTAGTAAATGCCTATTCCTTTCACTGCTCCTGTCATTGTGTCGAGCTGTGTGTCACCGTGTCTTAACGGCCTCGCTGTCGACAAGACGTTAAGCTCACTTACGTTACGTCCATTACTAGAGCCAATGATTTTTGGTGAAAAGAATTCTGCAACAACTTGTTTCAATGCCTTATGTGAACACCTGTTTCTCTGCTTCATGGTCGGTGATTGGAAATGTTTAACTTTCAGTGTCTCGGGATCCTACCTGCTAATCATGGACGTGTGGTGTCGCGGTAACATTGTTCTGGTTGGTGCAGTCAAATGAGCCACGCCTCTGCCCTATTATATTCTGCCAATAACCACGAACCAGAGTTGCAGGTGTGCACGTAAGGCATTGAAACAAGTTGTTGCAAAATTCATTTCATCATAAATCACTGGTTCTTGTGCTATATATATTTTAGGAGACAGAGAAATATATACTGATATCACCATACTTGGTAGAATAACAACGTTAACATTTGCTCTATTTACAAGCTAAAGAATTGGAATTGTTCGATAACGTGTATAAGTAGAAAACTTCCAATACAATTTGAGAAGTTTTTTTACAGTGTAGAATCCCTCGTGAAACTTGCAAATATTAAGTCGCTGTCCTAGAAACAGAGGTGCAGATGTGCCAAGATACTGAATCACATTTGAGCAGAACTCTTTTCACCAAAAATTACTGGCTGAATTCATAGTTCACTAAATATGGGCTGAGGTTCTGTTTCTTGTCCGGCCATCCTTATTTCGGCCTTCAACGCGCATGTCTGTCTTTTGGCTCTTTTTTGCGCTAGTTAGTGTGATATGAGGTGCGAATGGAGCAAGTACGGAATGTAAGGTGGAGGTGGCACGAAAAAAAACAGTAAACAGAATGGAAGGTACACTACGTTTACCACGTGTTAAAATCGAAATAAACAACACCAGATATTGAAATGTTTGCCTTAAGAATCTGTGAGAGTTTATTTGAAAAATAAATACTCCCGAGTTATATATACACACACACATTATGTGCACTTTTACGAAAATATTTTGGACAGAAAACAAAAAAACACACGTATATATATGTAAATGTTTTTATAAACAAATTTTAATTATTTTGAATAAAAAATAACTCCTAGCAAATAGGTTAAGGAAAGAACACTTAGGTGCCTTTGTGTATAGAGGACATAAGAAGGGTGAAGTAAATTTGAGAATTTTCTTCCTAGTAGATCTCTCTTAATCAATTTATATTGAATCTACGACGTAGCTTTCAGGTCTAATCAGAATTTTGTACAATTGCTCGTATTATTTTGCCACAGAAGAAAATTGATATGACTTTTAATATCGCTGCTAATATTCAAGCGATTTGTTGATTTATGTTTACTTACAAATGTTGGCCGTTTTAAAGGTTGGGTATTACTAAAATACCAGTCTCTCGGTCTAAGCGAATGCCTGTTGGAAACATGTATTAAATTACTTACGTAAAAATAATGATATTGTTTGACAACGAATTTACGTAACGAAAGCTTAGCGTATGTTTACAAATCATAACTAAGAGTAACTCCAAACGTAAAAGTAATAAATACGTTTATAACCACACACATTTGGAAACTTCCAGAGATTCGTGTTCGAGGTTTGAACGGCAGTAGCTATGTTACTGTGGCACGCCCACTCCCTCATTCGATACGACAGGATGTCAGTGAAACAACTGGGAAATAGGATGTAGTAGGAAAGGGGTGAAGATACATGCACGAAGGAGATAACGCCCCTAGCTATCCGACTTGGTAAACTTAATGAATAATGATCGTGTTGTGGTGTTATTAGGAGGGGAGAGAGATGTGACTCCTACTCTTACCACGTCACGCTGTATTAGTACGTGAACTCTGTTACGAAAGTGAGATGAACCAGTATGGCCTTGGTTCTGTACGCACGATACAGTTTTGTGTGCAGTTTTAAAGAACATTTATTACGAAAAAAAACGGTCCACGTTAATACCTTCTGCAGCTATGCCTCAAAATACTGAGAAATTTATACTATTTTTGTAAAACTGATGAGAATAAAATCACGTTTATTCAATACAAGAACATAATCATAATTTTTTTTAAATTTTGTTTCTGTTTTTTAATTTTTACACACAGTTAACAAAATACCTCAACGATTTTAATAAATCGTTTGTTGAAGGCAGCCCATTCAATCGGAAATTCAGTTATTTCCGTGTCCGTGAGCATTATCTCACCCTGTTATGATTGTCTTCTTCATCTTATCTCGAATATTTCTTCAGTTGACGTTGACTTTGTCAAATAAATTAAAGACATGTTATTTCGGGCGAGCGCAGTGGCATAGTAATCCGTTTATAGCTTTCAACCTATCTTCTAGGGAATTGCAGATCCAAAAATGTCTTTAATAAATCTATATTAGGGACATCCCGTAGTGTTCAATTATAATGTTCGGTTGAATATCTTCCTGTTTTAATCATCCAGTTTTGGAACTGCATATTTGGAAAACATATCGAGAAAGACATTCGCAGTGATAGTGTTTTAAGTAGAGAAATTTGGGCCAATAATCTGACTACACATGACAACAATCACACGCATTATATTTTGGTCGTCGCGCACACGTTTACGTGTTTCGTTTAGATTTTATGATTTCCAAACCTCCGAAAATCCTGATTGAGGGGGACCAATGAAATGCTGCTTCGCTACTGATAGGAATCTGCTTGACAAAGAATTCATGTTCTTCGTGAGACCAGCACGTAACGGCAGAGAATTGTGGGCAACAATGTGCATCGTATGGTTGCCGGGCCTGCACAAGCTGCGTAATGTGTAGAGAGTCTTATATGTTTGTACATAACGTTGTATATTTTTGTTTTGGTAACAGCAATGGTCTGGAGTAAATACGAACCTATCTGTGAGGGGGAACGCACAAATGCAGCGCGTACGTGGTCAATCCACTCTTCTGTATAGCATTACTAACTAACACAACCTAATGCTGCAGAGCAGTGCCGAATACCATAAACTTGGGAATACATTTTCGTATTAATAGTCTAGCCATAAGGTTACGTACATACATGATCGTGTAACTCCGTTGCAACTGTATGCCCGACTTTGTCTCAGTAAGTCAAAAGAATAATTGTGCCATCTCTTGAAGTCATTTCGAATATTATAATTCACATGGGTAAAGTAAAAAACATGAATAAAATTGATATTTACACTATGAAAGAGACAAAATTGTCCGCATGCAAACACAGTATAGTTAGCCTTAAGGTAATTTTTTACTTAGCGGTTAAAATTGAAATAATATTTCGTGGAACATTCTGTACTGCGGATCTGGAAGTTCTTGTTTTACATAACGCCACTGTGAATTAGTCACACAGCGCTTGCCATCTTGAAAGTTATCAAAATGATAATTGAATCTACTTGCACCAAATTTGGAAAAGTTTCCCACTAACAACGCTGTTAACTTCATACATAGCCAGGGGAGAACCAGAAAGACAATTGAGGGGGAAAGGGGAAATATATTTTTGCTAGCACCGATTGGCCGATTTAAAGCGGGGGTTCTGGGGCCCTCCTCCGGAAAAATTAAGATTTTAAGATGCAAAATGGTGCACTTTGAGAAGATTTTGAACGTAAATGTTTAACATACAACAGACACAAATTGGAACATTTTCAAAGTGTTTACAGTCAGTTTCTGAGAATATATTGCAAAGTTCGTAACACCTACTGCATTTTTAATAAATTGAATAAATAGTATAACATCTCTAATACAAGGTTGGGTGTCTAGGGAAGGGGGGGGGGGGGTTCCCCAATTTCCCTCCTTGTATCCGCCACTGTACATAGCAAGTGCTGTATGGTTTTTCACTATAGTCAACAATGTAAATAATTTAAATGTATTTGTTTTTGTTTTACAAAATTATTTATCTTATTAAATCAAAAATATTATTGATAGTTCATTAACGTTTAAAAAATATATGTTTGATACAATTTGCAACATAGTAACTGAATAAGACTTTAAAATAAATGAAAGTCAGCAATTGTGAATTAGTTCATGTTTATTGTTGAACACGCCATATATTTACTTCCACGCCAGTCACTACGTGCCTATCGAATATTGAGTATTTGATTGCTGCATTCCTAAGGATTTAAAAATTGACCACGTAAAACACACGTGTACGCATAAGTAGATATATCTCCACTGCGTCTCTTTAAAATTGTAGATTGTATATATAAACTTTCTGCATAAAAAAATCTCTCAAATGACTGGATGGAGTTGTGTACGATATTCACATTTTCAGAGAAGTTCTCAAAAAAGAACTGCGATGTGGAAGTTCCTTTCATTAAATAATGTAAGCAGACGGGTTCCTCAAAAACTTTCCTGTTGATTCTGCAGAATATCTCGTGTAGTGTTCTGTGTGCTGCGTGATGGTAAATTCTGAGCGGAGTTTCAAATTTACAATCTGGTAGCTGAGAGTTTCTTGGAAAAGCTCGGTGTTGTTAGTCTGTTTCCTCTGCACTAAAGCCAGTCAACTGTGTTTCCAGAGCTTACTTCGTAGACCAGAGCCGTTCCTGGAAAGTTTCTTACTCGTAATTACATGCCAGCATGGATCAATGTAAAGTACATGAAGCATTATATCCGACGCACTATAGCGTGAAATATATTTCCGTTGAAAATATTCGATCATTCCTTAAAGTTTGAATAAATTATGTCAGTCAAACAATGCATGTGGTTAAGATCAGTTCCTTTGTGTGTTTTGCCCGATCTTTTGAAAATAATATAACAATAGCCCTTCTACCAAATATTGTTCGCTTGAATCATATTCAGCTGTCTCTTAAAAAGTATTTCGAGACATTTTTATACTCGTCTAGTAAAACAATTTCTCTTCAGTATGCCTAACTATATGAAAATTAAAATGTTGTGAATTTCATTAACTACTTACTGGTAAACAATTCTGTTAACTGTGAATAAATTGTATTAATATTTTCCTACGAAAACTGTTGAAAGTTTGTTATATTTAATTCAAACTTGTGTTATCTCATTATAATCAGAGAGGTAACAAATCCATTAATAAGCAATGTTTTCAATCGGGACACATGACAGAGATAAATTCAGATTTTTCCGTCTTGTCATACCGAGCGATCTGGCTAAACGGTAACATGTTGAACTCATATTCAAGAGGACTCAGATTTGATCCCCGTCTCCAGCCATTCTGATTTAGGTTCTCCATGGCTTCCCGAAATCGCTCCAGTTGTGTGCCATCGTCTATAAAGATTTCGCAGCCGACTATTCGTAAATCCCACCTATCTATGCTCTTATTATCTCGGCAACTACTAGAAATATTGTGCGCAGTCAATGTAGCACATGAATACAAATACAATTTTTATCTGTAATCATGATTTTAAAAACGTCGTTGTGACACCTACTTCTCTTAAACTATAGTTCGAGAAACCATATGTTGAATAAACGAATTCCGGGAAGCAACCCCGTACAAAGATAAATTATTTTGCAATTTAGAGTGCATCCTGCTGAACACTCAAACCAACTTCAAATATGTGATGATAATTACTTTCTTGTTGGTTTTAGGTTCCATAAGAGAATCAAGTAACGTCTATGGTAGTGGCATCACTTAACCACCCAATATTTTACTTCCATTTAGAGTGATATGGCGCACTGCTGGCAAACACTGTACACATATTCAGAAGGGCCTACGCTCGATTCCCAATTTGCCTTTCCGGTTTATAGTTTTAAAGAGTGTTCTGAATTAACTATAGTCTTACACTTAACCATGAAAGTAAAATTAGAATGACCTACCGGGAGATTTAAAAACCACACCACCTCTTTCCTCCAGGGAAAATATAAATCTTTTCTTTTGTGAACCAGCTGAAGTAGGGCACAGAAAATTTTGCATTGTTTAAAAAATTTATGAATCGTTTATTATTCATTAATTTAGTGCAATTAAGATTAAAATGTATTTTATAAGTATACGTTAAATGAATCTTTCTTTGTACAAGCATGTGTCAGTTGTAAGCCATCCTTTTGATAAATTTGGCCGTGAAAAAAAATAAATGTTGAGGTGATTCCCTACAAGCTAAAGCCGATAGTCTCATCAGTTTCCTGTTTATCCGAGCCAATTTTTTTAGTGTCTGATGACCTCGCTTCGACGAGACGCTACGACCTACCTACTTGTTTTCAAGTTGCTTACAAAGCTCCATTTCAAACAAAAAATAAGAGTTTTTATTTATTTAGTGAAAATTGTACACTGGAACAGTGCTGTGAGCCGTCACAAAATATTTTGTCATTGTGGACCTCACAATTTTTTTTCTTATCCGAGTAAAATTTTCCAGTACATAAAAAATTTTGTAACCATCACAACTAATTTTTGTAAGGTGCATACTGACAAAACATTTTGTGGCCACGAATAAATTTTTTTCTTGTGTATATTGACAAACATTTGAATTTCAGTTGACTGGACAGTTTCATCACACTTACATACATGTGTAAAATTAGAACTGCCACATATCTTAGAGGTACATGGTCCGTTATAAAACTAGCCATGCATAAATCAGTAACCAAATACCAGAAATTTGATACTTATACATATAAATGTTGAATGAATACTTCATATCGCAGAACAACTTAATCTTTGCGGTCATTATCACTGTACAGACTTTTCCAGAAGTTGACTGTAATTTTCCTCTTTGATAGTTAAGTGTTTACATGGAGTGTTTTCGTGACTTAACAGTTCGTGTCAGCAAGGAAATAGGTGCCGTCATGTGACTGAACTTGATAACATCAGACCATAATAATTGCACTTCGTGGTCACTTGATAACATGAAAAAAAAGAAAACCAAACTGAGGCCTATTTGCTAAGCAGCCAACAATGTTTCCATTACAAGACGTAGAGTATTCGTGAATATTCTCTAGAATGTTTCGAATTTAGTCTACGAACCCATATAAATGCGTGTTGAAAGAATTGGTTGGTATATTTATTTGGTCGCTGATCTCTTTTCAAGAAGTATAGGTTCGTTGCGAGAGAGATATCCGATATATTCCAAAAGTTTTTATTTACCTAGCTTGTTCTTATGCATCACAAAATAAAGAGAGACAGATCAGGAGAGACCGATTGAAAGAAAGAGGGTGAATAAATGTTATTCGGGAGAATATAAATTTTATGAGGAAATAGAAAAAATATAGCAAAATAATTACTTGCTGATAAAATAAGGTGCACTTTTGTGTAAACGCACGGATATGTGCATTTAACTGTGTAGACCTATGCATGTGGCCTTCATGAATATTCATAAAATTAATATAATTGTAACCCTATTCGTGTATGTAATTGTATGCGTGTTAAGTACATATGTGTGAATGTAGCCCTATACATTGTTTGACTCATACGCTGACAATGTAAATCCAGCATAAAAGCTATGACGCAGAATTTTACTCGACGTCTAAAATTAAAATTATCTTATTTCTAAGTCACAAAGCTTTTGCAAGCAGGCAATTTATGATTTCATATAGGTAAGCACATTTTTGTGAGTTTAGCATGTAACTACTTGATCCGAATAAAATCAATTGGGTATGTACTCGACACGTTTGTTGAGAGTGACAATATTGTTGATTCTGACGTAAAGTTTATTGCTTGAAATCTTCTAACCGAATGACTTTTAGGTTGCGGACAGTTATAACGATAATTTCTTACTTTTGAAGTTTACCAGAGCGGGAATCAAACTCAAAACACTTTTCTTGCGGTAAGAATAAACATTAGTTTCGCAGGCCAGGCTAGACCAGTAACGGTTATGTAAGTAAGTGAACCGCAGTGAACTTATGTAACAAAAACCTTACGAGTTTAAATATTATAATGCAGTCACTAGTTTCATCTAAATGTACACTTGTCTGTTTTCTAAAGTCTAAGTTCGGCTACACACAAATGGATATTAAATTAATCAATGGGAATGGAATTTAAGACCAGTTACTCGCACGACTTTATCTGAAAATAAACTTAAAACTAAAAAAGTTAACCTCCTAGGATGGTGTGGTCGAAGCGAGTTACACTTTGGCATGCAATAAAATTAATTCATATATAATACAATACACGTTACTGAAGAAATTTCCTGTTGTCAGTGTTTTATGAGTCGTAATTATTTTTGTGTGGTTATTTAAAATAATACACTTGTGAAAGTATACTTACTGTCTATTGCACTTGTGCTTGACATAATTATATGCTGTTTAGATCTGCTGATAAATGCCGTGTTATTAAAAATTTTCTGATTTTTTACAAAACCATAGATTGTTAAGCTTCAAATGTCTTACGTTTGGTTTAAAATGTTACGTCTGTTTTAATGTACTATTTTATGTATACATAAAATATGTATTTAAACATTTGCACAACAGAAACACTAACGCCAATCACATCAGGGACACAATCGAGTATAGCGATTGTGCAGGAGATAAAATTATGTCTGGATTTCGGCAACAGTTAACACTGTTGTTATTTGGGTGATTGTTGCGTCCATATGTAGTAGTTTATCTTCCTTAAATTGTCTTTAAGAAGACAGCAGAAGCCTAGTGTTAGTGAAACGCAATTTTATTGACGGATACTTTTTACGTTAAATTAACTGTTCTGGATTAGCTACAATTAGTAATACATTTAGGTAAAAGTTATAATAAAACTTTCTATTATAGCTTAATTTTATATTATTTTCTTTTCAAATATGATGTTAAGTGAAAACCAAAATAAAATTTAATGAAGTAAGTATGACATATTTAACACAGACTTTGTATGCAAGAAAATTTTCAGAAAACCATGTTGTATCATATTATGATTAATTGTACACATTTACGTAAGTCTTAAAACATAAAAAATATTTACGTGCTATTTAAGATTTATGCTTAGTGCCAAAACAAACAAAATATTATTGGCTGTGTCAATATATATTTTTAGAAGAAAAAAGTGATATTTCTAAGTAATGTGACATGGCCATATGTTCCCCGCCTCGGTGTATATTTAATAGTCATCAGTGTCAACCAACTAGCACAAATAAATATGTAATAATAACCCTTGCGACTATTCGTTATATCAGCATCACACTGAAATAGTTTTCATTAAGGTATCATTACTACGCCAAGTTTTATACAGAAAAATAAGAAATTGTACATATTGTGCCTTAGTGAAAACGAGAGAGAGAGGAGCAGGTGCAAAGAGTGTCTTGGGGCCTCACCCCACCCCCGCTCGAACCACCTCCCTAGCTAAACAAGAGGGGAGGGGCTCCAGACAATAGATTTGTTAGTTGTCACTGTATTGTTGATATTTAGTAATTCATAAATCATAAATGTTAACAAGTAAAGGAACCATTTTATGTAATTGGATGTAAATAGCAAAGAGAAAATAAGCATTATTTAATAAATACTGTTCTGGGCGGAATTGTTGTCCTCGAGAGGCGGGGCCATCGGTGGAAAGCTGACTCCTGATTGGCCCAAAACGAACCGGAGCTTGCAGGCCAAGTGACGGGGATTTTTGGCGCGAATCGAGGGGGAAGCAAGACGTCGTCGGGCCGGGACAGACGTCGAGCCGGGAGAGACGTCAGCGAGCCGCGGCGACGGGAGGGCAGATTGCCACCATCAGGCGTCGAAGTTAGGCGTCGAAACGTCTTAGAGTATGGTAGACGTCGACGAGCCGCGAAGTACGGCGCACGGGGGTGCAACCGACCAGCGTCGAAGTTAGGCTTCGAGACGCGGACTATTGTGGGCCGAGGCGCCATCATCGTCGTGGTTTTTGGGCGTCGGGACGCCATTAAGATATCGTGAAGTCAGAAAGTACGTTGGACCGTCACACCTCTGATTGGTAATTATAGATACATTTTGAGACGAGGCAGATTATATTCTAAGTAATCGTCGGGGTCTCCGTGCACGCGACTGTTATCATTAAGAGCCGTACCGACAATTCCGCGATAGTATCGGTCCGCTCCGAGAGGACAGCAACAACGTGCTACCAGGGAAAAGGACTTGCAAACTTTTCATTCCAGTATCCTAGTGTCCACAACTTTCACCCAGCGAGCAATCGTCTATCAAGCATTCCGCAGAAAGTAAACAAGTTACAAGAGATATAAAACAGCGAACGTCGTAGTAATTACAAGAGAAAACTGGAGCTGTAAAAAATTATTACTTGTCTTTTAAGAACATATTATCTTTCTTGCATTAGTAAAAAGAAATCGGAGTTTTACAAATACTACAAATTTGTTCTTGTACATTCTCTGTTAATACATCAATGCTATTTTTCTTCTTTTTTTAATCTCTCATTTTATTAACTAAGCAATCACTTATATCCCCATTTCACTTGGGAGACACACGTTCTGCTCGAGTGCAATAATATTCTTGGTGTCTATATGAAGGTCAAAGTATATCTCATCACGTTAACTAATAATATCGCTAAAGTAAAAATAATACCACATTATACTGCAACATTGTTTTAATAAAATTAATTTATACCAAGTTTGAGAGAGCTGAGTTTGTCTGTAGTTAATACAGATTTTTCGTTTTCCATAACGTGAGGCAGTTATGTCAGAACACTGGATTAGGGGGCCTATTATTTACAACACGGAAGTTAATACGAATATAGCTCTGAACAGTGAGTGACTGTCGACCTTTTAAATTAATTTAAATTGCTCATATAGCTTTTCATTTGGACAAATTTTTGATAAAAATATGACGTAGCATATAATATTTTCTAATGTATAGTTTAAAATCAACTTTAGACATACGTGTTAATTATATTATATTTTTACGCTTTAAGGTCATTCTCTATTGCTTTTAATGTTTTTGCGAAAGCTATTTTTTTAAGTCTGAGCGAGAGCCGCTATCAATTTTCTGTTTTGCAGTTTTGCTTGAAATGTTTTTTTTTTTTTCTTTTTTTTTATGATACCTAATTATTTAAGACATAAAATTATACGGTTTTGACTAATACGTAAATTAACAGAAACTTCATCAATTGCATAATCAGCTAAAACTATTGTATTTAGGCCTACTGTCTTAAAAAAGTGTGCCAACGTGTGAAAACCATAGTAACATAATGTGGCATACTGATCAGTGATAAATGCTCCAGTTTAGGTTTAAAAACTTACTATCGCGAAAACAGTAGAACCAATATTCTTAATCCAAATAATATTCGCCACTCAACCACATCCTAATGTAGTAAAATTTATTTGAAATTTAACTTATAGCAAAAATTAACTACTTTCTTGTCACTTATTTTAAATTCGCGAGTAATGCAGACGAGGCTCCATCGTCGTAATTGCTGATGTTAACTAAACGATACAATCTAAATAGTAGGCGAGGAGAATTTTGGATCCTGTATCGCCCCCGAATTGTAACGATTGCGAGGCAGAATGCGTAACATACTCCTACTAGCAGAAAGACAGAAGAAACGAAAAACGTACAAACATTAATATTGCTGATGGGCTGAAATCCTTAGCATACACAGTAAGGGAATTAATCTACGTGTGTATGTGGTAAGTTGGCTGAGGAATAGAATTTCGCGTAAGTTCACGATGTATGTCTGTGCAGTCTTTCATTGATAAATTTCTGATTTACGCACTTTAACTGACATCTCAGTGTAAATAGACAATGGAAGTATGCAATAGTATTTTGCTCAAAGTCACCAGTTACGATTGTCATTTACCTGGCGCTTACATTGTGTTTCCAAATCTTCGTAATACGCAATTTTAAGGCTAAGTGATGCCAGTATGTTTAGTTACGAAAAGAAAGTACGTTCTAGACAAGATTTTTTTTCTGTCATTTCCACTTCTGCTGCAAACTTAAAAATAAGATTTACGCAACTGCTGCTTATATTAAAATGAGGTAACTTGAGGGAAAAAGCCAGCTGGGGAAAGATGCCAGTCGTAGAGTTTTTTAACGTTTCGTTAATTATTATTTAAACTTTTACGTTAGAAATGTATAGCTGAATACCATCTTGCACACATGTCCAACGATAATCACATCCTACCGCAAGATTATTTTTGCAAATGTTTTCATAATGTATGATTCCGCAAGTGTTGCAACTCCCTCGAAGTATCTTGTATACTAACCCAATCATTGCTATCTTGAGCATTTAAGACAAACTGGTACACTGGTATTACTATTTTTACAAGAATAAGCTGTGGCTTCAAGATTCCGAATTTTTAGGTGACAGAAAAGCGTTGCAGGAGTTTGGTATAATTCACAAGTTTAAAATATTTAGAATTTTGTACTGTTGTCAAAAGACCTTTAAAAAAGTGTGCGTTCAATGACAAACATAAAATTATTATTTCTAGTCAATGAACTTCATTAGTGTATCAAAATGGCTAAATTTAGTTACCTTCAGACACAGGTTCAGCTGTTAAATTTCTCAACAGAAATTCAGAAATGGCTTTAACACGAATTGTTTCTTGACATGCAAATGTATGGTCATCGCCTAGAATCACGTTCGGGAGATATGCGAACGTGGAGACTGAATGCTAGTTAAGCGCACTGCAACAAGTAAAGGATATGATACCAGTTTTGTGTAAGGTAGAATTTACTTTAGTGCCCTTAAATTCTCATGCCTCAATCATGTGGAGTGACCAAAGGCAGGCGGGGACCTTAAGACCTATCCTACACAGCATATATGCTGAATATCTATAATTTACATTCGTTATAAAAATGAGTTTCAAATTACAATTTACTACGCGGACTTGGTTAGCAAAAGATGTTCTATGGCAGGGTTGCAATTTGCCGTTTAGTGACATACAAAAAAAATATTATTTTATAGATTTGAACGCCACGTATCGTAATGACAGTGTATGGCACCAAATACATCGCATTTCAATTTTTAAAATATTTCCATGATAGAAATGTAAGGAAAAAACGATTCGGACGAGTTAGGAATGTTAAGATACTGTGCACTTCAAAAACGCTGTTTTATATCCTCCAATGTAGCTAACAATCGCCACACTTCCAAACCGTCGCACATCAAAATATGTCAACCGTATGTGTGTGAAACTCAGATGTAATATAGCAATGAACGTTTCTGTGAAGCATTGCTTGGTGTGTAGCGATGATGCGGTATTTTTTATGTGCGCGTCAGTGTGAGCCTTATAACTTCTACACAACCGAGCCTCTAACTCGCAAATACTCTTTATACTGTAATTTATCCGTGAATGACTTCAGTCCTTAAGTTTGCATTTAAATTTGTTAAACAGACAGAAATTTTATTTTTGATAAGGTTTCTTTTAATTTTTTTTCTTTTTTTTTTGTTAGTTACCGTATACATTTACATGTTGCAGACATAAGGAGAGAGATATGACGATATGGGCACAAGTTATTGAGAAGTAGGACTATTTTTCTTTTCGGGTGAACTAGACTGCACTCAGCAATCTTTGGCCCCAGATTGGCGCGGCTGCTGTATTGTCGGTAACATGTCCAAAATTTTAAACATTCAAGAAATACGTTAAATATCCTATATTAATAATAATTTTACACGTTATCTTTATTAATACTTCTCGCAGCTATCTTCTTTTCGATTATTAATTTTAGACAGACATTTGTTTGTGTACTTAAAAGAGTCCGCCGTCTTTGATTTTGCATCATGGGCGCGTTTGTCTGTAGTAGATGTAGGCTGCCATTTTGTTATATATTACCGCTGTTCAATTGTCATTTGTAAACAAATAAAGTTAATGCCACTACAAATAGGTAATACGGTAGTTGCCAGAAATGGTAATCGGCATGCTAAATAATATACAAAGATAAAACATTCTCTCTCTGCTTTTACATCACTCGATTCTTCACAACAGAACGAATGTTCAAGTTCAGGACTTGCATTTACGTGCAAGCAGTTTATTGTAAAAAACAAACGGTTTCCTTTCTTGCTTCAGAAGCGAAGTGTTTGCTTTCCTCAGTGCACATATTACAGTTTATAACAAATATTGTATTGACATCATATCGTGGGAAAACATTGCAAATTATGAGCATTATTTTGACTGTTGCGAGTAAAAACTCTTAACGCTTTCTAAGGCAATTTTTATCTACGTGGTTGAGTTAAAATTTTAATTCAACTGTAAGAAGACGTTCAGTTTGTACAAGTTTTCTTTTACGCAGTCATTGCCTGTTTTCCAACTAAGAAACAGATGTTCAAGCCTTAAAATAATCGATAATTTGCGGTATCACAAGAGCATTTAGTAACTGGTTGTTTAAAGGACAATGGTAAATGTTATACGTTTTATTTTTAAGTCGTGATACGGTGCACATTTTATTTATCAGTATATATTAATGTAGAATGATGTTTTTAAAATTTTTAGAATTTGTTAATTTATTTTACTTCCTGGAACATACTAATTTCCCGAAACTACAAAAATTAAATTGTTTAAATACATGTGGTTTATTTCCATGGCATTTAAGAAGATGGATGACAGTAAATATTTGAGATGTATAGAATCTAATTTTTACTATCATTTTCCTTTGGAAGTGACGAAATATCTATAAAAATAATTTTGTCACAAAAACCTAATATTTCGGCACAAAACAAATCAATAACACGAGTGTGCCTATCTCCGATCCTTGAATAAAGGTTGTATTTGTTTTCTCTTCCTCATTGATTTTGGTAAGACGTCTGAAGCGGGCGCTCTGGAAATGTGCGTGAACATTTATAATCCTCAGAAACAAATCAATAATGCAGTAACAAATAACAGTTTAGCTACCTGGAAATGTAACTTCAAGTAGTGGCCTCTCTAAATGCCGTAGTGTAATGTTTATCTTCCCCCCCCCCTCACCCCCTGCGACAGTGCCCTTAAGGGTCCCGCCTGTCTGAGGGGCTAGAGCGTGATCGTGTAATGGGAACTCGATGATACAAGAGCCGACTCTTACTTATCGCTTGAATTATAATCTATACAGGCAGGAAGCACAACTTGCATACAGTCTGCTCGTCGGTGTATAGCTTGAAACTGGCTGTCCTTGGTAAGGTTAATTCCAGTACAAGTTACAAAGATCAGTATTAAAAGTTTCGCACAGGAAAAATTTCTGCCGCTTGAACGCTGGTATTGGCAAGAGGTTACGTAAAGTTGGAAATGTGAAAGATAAAATTCGTATGCTTTTTACTTTCCAAATTAAATCAAATGACTTCTCACTTTGTCGAGTCCAATTAAAATTAATTTTACTAAGGTTTCGTATTTTATTATGTACGTTAGCGGTTACAGAGAAACTAGCGGTAGATTTTTTTCCCTTCCCATAAGAAAACACATTTTATTTGCTACCTGTAGCAGAATTAACCTTACTCTAGGCGATGACTATGTCAAGTATGACGGGTAAAATATACTCTGGAAAGCTGTACGACCAAAGTGGCACAACTCTATTTTTGACTCCTAAAGTTCTGAGAAACCCAGGTTTTTATTCTCAGCACTAGCCATCCTGATTATGGTTTTACATAGTTTGCCGAAATCACTCGATTTGAATGCTGGGGTGGTTGGTTCCTAAGCAGAAGTAAGGTTAATTCTAATACAGGTTAGAAAAATCAATGTTAAAAGTTTGGCACAGGAAAAATTAAGCGCTAGTATCGGTAAAGGGTCCAAACTGACCAATCGCAGAGATTTCCTGTATATTAAGTTACATTAAGTTGGTAATTCAAAACGCGAAATTGGTTTATTTTGACTTTAAAATTAAGTTAAATGACTTCTGTCATTTCCAAACCTATTTAAAATTAATTTTGCTACAGTTTCGTAATTTTCTGGTCCCTCAGCTGTAGCTGTAGAAATTGTCCCTGTGCCAAACTCTGCCATAAGAAAACACATTTTCTTTCTAACGTGTAGTCGAATTAACCTTAGCAGAAGTCATGACTTATTCCTTTCCTAACTCATCATTTTGTCGAGTTGTGTGTCACCACCTCACGCTGCCGCCATGACGAAAAACCCACACTCCTTACCTGAATCACTACAAAGACAATTTTCAGCTAAAACTGAGTATGGAAGTACCAAGTTACGACACTTTACAACACAAGACAGTTCTCAAGACGCTAAAATTTGAATTAAATCATTTTTCACTAGACGAGGGAGTTTTTAAAATCTTGTTACATGCCTTTTAGAAACACTGCCAAGTGTTAGAATATTTGAGCCAATTATTTCTACTAAAATTCTGCAATGCGTTTATTTTGCCAGCCAGACCAAACCCTGAAAAGTAAGTTCTAACATACTGTACAGATTCCATTACATGGCTTTGTCATAGGTTTTTCCCGATCAGGTTCGTATATTTTAAAATTTAGCAGTGTGAAATACAATTAAGTTAGAAAATGAAGAGAAATGTTTCTGTTTAAATGAGATGTATGTTAATAAAGTTGCAATGCGCATTGTTTTTCCTTATTTAAGTTATAACACTGAGAGATATTTTTGTTTTGAGAAAAAAAAAGCGCATCTTTCATACACGTGGCAGTACAATTATCGCGTTAGGAAAACAGTTGTATCATCTAATGATATTTGTGATCCTTGCTTACTGGTCGCAATAACATTTACAAATTTAGTAGCTTATTTGCATAAAGATGATGTCAGTTAAAGTGCTTGAATCTTTGCTCCCGTCTGCACTTATAGAGCAACGTGAACGTAACATGTAATTCGATTAGTCAAGCAGCCTTGCTCCGTCTGCTACAACTGTCTTCTCATCAGCATAATTAATATTCGTACTTTCGCGATAGTCCATCCATGTGTTTCAGGTCCGGCATGCCCACGCGGCTCTAACTTCGTTCCCGCCAGTTAGACGATGTGTCGAAGTTACGTAGCTGTCATCACCAGACAGGCATGACGCAGAAACCGGAATTTCTCCAGCAGCTGTCCACTAATTAGATTGTGACGTCAAATTAACATCAGCTAATACGCGAAAAAGAGTGTCGTAGTATCTTCCTGACAATACCAGACATGCTAGTTATGATTTATTTATAGTCGCCCTCGTTAATTAGTTACCATTTGCTATGAATGCTACTCAAATTAATCTCTTGTACATTTATCAATGATATATGTCAACTACGACTTGGTTTACAGTATGAACTCAACAATAATCAAAACCTTCCACTTTATTTAATTAAAATATAAATAAGTAATATTTAGAACCACGTCATAGTTGGCGTGCTGTACATTATCTGAAATAAAATTTAGAGCAAAATTTAAAATAATTCAAAACCCCGGAAATCTCACAAGGATTAGGGTAAACGTATATATTATAAAAGCAATTTAAAAATGAATAGCCACACGAATTAAGAAGAAAAAAATTCCCAAGAGAATGTAACTGCGACAGAAAAGGCAGTAACTAAGTCAAAAAAGGAAAGAAAGAAAATAATACAAGACTGAACGACACACCATTGACAACACAAACACTTCAGCAGGTTCTCCAGATGCACTTATCTAGACGTTTAGGGATATGAAATATGCAAGTGTCAAATGTAGGTCATAAGTTATTTTGGTATTACATTGTGTTGTTACAAATCTATTCTTTGTGGGATTTTAGTGCATCAGTTTTAATTACGATATCTCTTAACTTATTTCCCGCCATCGTATTCTCCCTTACTTTTTAATTTCTGTGACGTTCCAGTGCAGCAACAGCGTGTGTACATAGTTTGTCAATATGTTATTCCCGTTTCAAGAATCTTCACAACATATTAAAATAATTCTTTACTATGCATCAATCAGCTGGACATATTGTGGCGTTGCCTGTTAAGGCTTCGTAGCTGAGTGATTTCTGTAACTGAATTACGAAGCGTTTGCAAAGAGACATTTCTTTAATACCTTAAAATTATTTTAATTAGCATACATAATTTTTCCAACGCCATTCGCTTGCAATGAAGGCAAAACCTGCAACAAATTTCACTCATTTGAAATAACATATAAGTGAACTGAACGCGATCCTTAAATATGGACGCCATGATTCTGAAACGTTTCTTTGAACCTTCGTCCGTTTTGAAAAAGAGACAAGTGTTTCAAGTTTTAAATTTATTCAACCGAGCTTTATTTTTTCCCCTCTTCAAGTTGGCTGGCTGCGCACTCGAGTACTTCGACATTTGCCCGATAGTTGGCTGACACGGCGCTGACCCGGGGCGAACTTCATCAACGGCGGAGTTAAACAACTTGCACTTAAGTTAATAACGCGAAGCTGTTACATCGCGGGAAGTTCCGGCGCGGACCCGAAGTAGTTCGCAACGTTACCTCGCCCGCCTCGGAGGAGCAGCGTTTAATATTATGCGTCATGGCCGAGGGTGTTGCATTAAGCTCTGCTGGCAGATTCTTCCCTTCCCTCAGTCAACTCGTCAAGTTGGCAACATCGTCGTCAACTTTTAGCCGACCTAGTTGCCACTATTGCACGTACTTACGATGAATGAATGACTGAGAAATGAAATGTATCTTTAGTGTGTGAACTTTCAGATGCCTATGCATATACCTGATATAATATTTTATTTTAAGGGCGTTGCCTACTCTAACGTTAGTGGCTCAAAAACGACTGAGCCATACGGGACGGCCTTGAAGCGCGCATCAGATGCCGCATCGCCACTACGTGCGAAGCGCTGAACAAGCGTCCAAGGTTCCCGCCGATCCATTTTTACTATGGGACTTCAAGAGGTGAATAAACAGGATGTTGCAAAATTGCATGCCAATATTCTAGGGATACAATCCTCACGTGTCGAGGAAAAAAGTGTTACATGAACATAGGTCCAAAAAACGCACCGTTTCTGCGCTACAGTTGGCAATACATGACGTATGGTTGATAGCGTGTGGGTAGGATCATGTTGCTATGGGGCATCATTACAGCAGTACATAACATGTTACTATGCCACACACTACGCCACTAACACACAGACAGTTGGAACAACTGTGACTGAAAAATGTTTTGCACAATTCGCATAAGTTGTAAGTTGTTTACGTACCCTTCAGTAGACTACTGCGAGTTGGGATTTGTTTACACATTAGAGTAAATGCTGCTGTCACATAATACTCTTACTACTCTCAATAATATGTGGTCCGACGTACGCTTTGAGAGTTTGAGCCAAAACCAGTTAATGCAGAACTTTGTCGAGCATTAAACATGTGCATAAATTATTTTCATTATGTACTTTTACAATCTTGGGAGAACGAGTTTAGTAAAGTAAAACAAGAAAAATTCCATACAAACATAGGTTCGTATATCCATTGTTCATGAAATAGTTATGTAAAGTTAGTTCCTTTTTCGTGGTATAAGGTATTATCAAATATTCTAGTTTTGTAACTAGTAGTAAAAATAATTCTGTTATATAATTAATGCCGTCCTCTACGGTGATATATTGCCAAGAAAACTTGTTTACATTGGCCGTTTGTGTATTTCTGTGGTTTACCTTTCCCTTGCCTTTCAATTTTGCTGTGTTGCAGTTTTTACCATGGCAGGATATCCATTTAGTAATCAGGCTGATCTGATTTTATGTACACAAATGACAAAAGTAAGCAAGTTATTGCCATACAGAATATAAATGAAGACATGAGCATACTGATATCGTTAACATCATTTAATTGTCTAACAGTATTAGTTTTGTTACTTGTTACAACACTACCCTGCAACGCAATTAACTAACATTTTTATTTTAACTCCAGTACTACGATTTTAGGACATTTGTTCATAAATAGTTTATATTAATTTGTTAAAGGAGCCTATGCCCCAAAATTGTAAAAGTTTTTCTGAAACATCCTGTGTTTGACGTGGCTACTAATAGCTTCTTAACTTTAGTGGATGTAAACGTGGAAAAAATAAATAAAAGTGCAGTCAGTCGGTCGCTATATTAGAAAACCTATCCCAGGATTCGCACTGACTGATTTCGGAAAATTACATTAACCCAAAATAATGATGGCCAAACCCGTGGATTAAACCCAAGACCTTCCGAAAGTCAGACGAACTACGGTTTTTACGAGAAGACTGTAAGTACTCTAAAGCAAATACGAAAAAAAAATACGAGTTTTAATTTGCAAAAACTTCGTGACCAAACAATTTGTCGTGTGATGCATTTCTGATTATTTATTTGTAACGCCGAAATTTCACAAGTGTTATTACATTTCACCGTGCCGCAAGAAATTAAGTGATAGGAACGCATCACTCTGACAAAAAATACTGCTCGAAAATGTGAGGAAACTGTTATCTAGATGTACCTTGTGTTTAGTATGCCGAATTTACTTTAAAAAGTATATTTGTTTCAATAAAATATTTTTCAATCATTTTGTATGTCACATTTAAAATTTTTACCTATCGACAAGGGTGTGTAATGCGCTATCCACAGACCTGGAAGTAAAACAGGCCACATTCATTAACTTGAGTTTCCGGTATTGATAGTTCAAATAGAATTCATGGACTGAGTAAATAATTTTATGTCTCAAATTGGGAGTTACTCTGCCTATTAGGTATTAATACCCTGCTCTATTTCATAAACGTATTACATATTAATACGTATAATTCCTACGATTTCTCTTTCCGCTGTATCGGAAAGCGATATACCTACTAGAATGTGGATGCTGACATTACCGATTATTTCAGGAGAGTAACTTAGGTCGAATATTCAAACTTAATTTGAAAATGTCACAAAACTTATAGTTCCTTTTTAATAATACTTGACGTTTAACGATTAAATATAATACTAAACACGCATAAGAGGAGATGTTAAGTATAGAAATATTTTATTTTACAATGTAAATATGTCATGTTTTAGATTTTGCTTATTGAGATGGTAGTTATATTTATAAAATATGCTATACCGTAATTATAAGGATTTGGAATCACACATGGCAAATAAATTCTTGATTTTCTAGTCGTAATATTTATTTTAGATTATTAGAAACATATTTGCTTGTAGAACCTATTATACGTAAATTATCTTGAACGTTTTTGAGCTAAATTTGCATTACTTGTTAAAAGCAATTCGTATACAGTAAGAAAAAAAATTAGTAAACTTACTTTATCACGTTTTCGAATTGATTTTAGCACATAAAGGACATTTAGCGAAAAAAAAAAAAAATATTAAAGAACACGTTCATTAAGTTTGTTGTACAATCGAACGTTTTTATTTGCACTCTCTAACGAATACTATCAACGGCTTACCAACCAAGAATTTGAACGTCAGGGGTATAATGTAATCGTACACTAGAAGCATGCGTGAATAAATTTGTTGGTTGAACATCTATACTAAAAGCACAATAAACAGAAATTAAATGTAGGTACATGATGGGGCTGTATTATGCAAATTTATTAGAAATAAATGCACTGTAAGCGAAATAAAACTTGTGGATTAATGAAGTATTGATTTCGATTGACCTACCGCTATCTTCCAATAGTACGAGTAATTTCATGAAACTTGGCAATTTCGCAAATAACTCTGCTGTTAACTCGATAATTGCCAAATTGCGAGTAATTGAACAGCGCGGAAATCAGTGTCGAGGGAGCAAGATGTAATACACGGCGATTAACCCTGTGGCACATCGGGGAGGGGGGTTGAGCAAGTTCGACTTGACATCAGCACACACGTTCCACCACGGTGATCTAGAATCGATCACCGGTCGTGAGTTAATACACAATAATCGCACTCGCGGATCGTTACGAACGTTGCTGGCATGCGAAAAAAATTCTCTGGCTTCTCAATTTATTATCATATGTTCACTCCGTGTTGTCCATACGTAGACATTGCTGTGTGTAATACTTCAGAAATAAGAATTAATTTTTAACGAATACCACCACGTTGGGGCGATTTAGCCTGACTGGGATTATTCACATAATACTTCTTTATTTTTAAGTTCATTTCAGTGCAAAAAGAACAGTTGAAATTTGTTTCCGAGCACATACGCAAAGATAGAAAAATTAAATTATGCATTGCCAAACACAATGATACAAACAATCAATTAGTATATGCCAAACTAATCTGCTAGAGCTGCTTATTTCGTCACCTTGCAAAAGAACATGTTGCCAGGCATAATATGTCATATCATTTTATCGTAGGCCTACAATACGTTTTCTGCGTCACGTATTTGCCTTTTTTTTTTTTTTAATTTACCGGAATGCACTTTTTATGATTACAAGACAATATTGAGCTTTATGTGAGAAGTTCATGCTAGCGTTTGAGTGTAATAAATATTGTGCAACAGAACTCTTAATTGAGGTTTTAAAAAACGTTTCAGATGTAACAATAAATTGTATGTTATGTGTTTTGAAATCAACGGACATCATTGTGTTCATTTTTCTGACAGCGTAGTCATATGACATTAAACTATAGCAGAACATGCGATATACAAATAAAACTACTAATTTACGTGATTTTTTAAGAAGAGTAATGATTGATTTTCTACATAATGATTATTACGTCGAAAATGTCGCAATGGCGGTCCTAACCATATTTTCTCCTATTTAAGTAGCGCCTGTATAAGACCTATTCAGCCTTGAAAGTCGAGAGATACGGATGGAAATCTTCAGCGATTCCCTCTATACATGATGCTGAAGGATGTGCAATGAAATTAGGGGGCTGATGTGTGTTCTGCGAATCTCGGACAACGCCGAACGCAGACGAAAATCAAATGGTGCGGGAGTCCTCGAATGTTAAAGGAGCCTCTTGCAACTGGATATTCTGCCTGCAGGTAGTAAATTATATGTGTGGTTTATTTTGTGAGAGTTTTGTGAACATTGAAATTTAAATTTAAATTTTCCACTGGGCTGTGTTGTGTCAGTGTTGTAAACTCAATGTAGGGGTGATAAGTTAAGAGAGTGAGCATATCCCTCACCCCATATCATCCGGTGCAGTAGTTGTGTGTAGATGAGAACAGCTATAGAAATAAACAGCACAAATCGTCAGACGTCTCACGGAATACGAGACCAGACTGAGAGCGCGCGGGCAAAAGCGGTGATAACCACCTGCGGGCGTGGGCTGCACGCACAAAGACCCCGGGGCCGCCCCGTCGAGGCCCTGAGAGTGAGAGAATGCCGAGCGAGAAGGGATGACTCTTGCTTCTTCATGTTGCCGCAACTTGCCGCGTTATTAAGACTTCCAGCGGCGAGGAAGAAGTTACCCGGTCGACGTGAGGACGAGAGCCGGATGAATTGCATGATAAACTTCGGTGGTTGGCGGGAGTTCTTGGCTGGGAAGTGTGTGAGACGGGGGTGCAGGGGGGAACAGCGCGAAGAAGATTGAGCTACCAGGGGAGGAAGATGTCTTGCAGCGATCTCCTGACGAACCCAAGCGGGCAAGACTCGCGTCGTCTCTCTCTGCTTCGGCGCCGAAACCACCCATGCCCAAATTAAATGGGTCATTAATTTCTCCCTCCTATTCCTCGCTCGTTCTTCTCGCTCCTTCCCGTCCCCCGAACCCCTGCGGTGATATATCAAGATGGCGTAGAATGAGCAAACGATCACGTCGCGTGTGTCGCTCCGCTGCTTGTTTGTGCCAGCGCTCCCTGTTCTTGCTTTCCATCGGTTCAAATTTCCGTCGCACGCGATCCAATATCGTCCATTATTCAAATCACCTTCTCTTCCAGGATGTTGTTGCCTTCTTCATTGTGGCTGTAATCCGCAGCTCTATATTTTTATTTCCACTCTATATAATGTACTTAACTGTAGCTTTTAATTTATTCCACTACACTGTCGCATTAGGGAGTCAGTAATTTGCAAATGCAGAAACTCACATCACATAAATTTTGCGAATATTGTCTTGCCGCTGCAAATGGACAATGAAGTCTTGTAGCGTCAGTTATCACGTCCGCTCTTCAATTTCAGGTTTCAGAAATTTGTCAGTTCAAACCCGCGATCAATATTTTAGTAACTGGACTTGTGTCTCGTAACCGTTACACCATTATTCTTAGGTTCTGTACAATAAACACTAGATAACACTGAATATCTTGACATATTATTGCCCGGCAAGTAAATCTATACATGGTAGTATTTTCTATATAAATGTATTGGAAGTATCACATGCTTTAAGGCCGCCGCCTATCTCCTCAGAGTCTCCTCACTGACGGAGCTATAAGGACGACCTTGAAGCGCGCATCAAATGCCGCAACGCCACAACGAGCCATGCTATGTACTAACGTGCAAGATTATAGCCGATCCCTTTTAACTATGGGACTTTCAGCAGTGAATTTATGATTTTATTGGTGGTAAGTCTGTTGCAGAGTTCAGTGCACTTTTCTATCTGAGTTTCACATACATCCTGTAAGTATACATTTTGAAGTATGGCAGTCTGAAAATGAACATTTAAATACTGGAGGATTTAGAAAGTTGTTTGTAATGAGCATTGTGTCATAACTAATTCATTTCGTATTTGTCCGAAATGTGCTTTCGTTTCCTAAACTGGTACAATATGCACATGTGGAATAGTTTCGTAAAAAACGTATTTACGAACACACCGCAACGCTTTTGAAGTGCGTGGTATCCGGCTCCCGAATAAGCTTTGTCGTATTTGTACAGGTGCAGGACGGAGAATCGACAGGTAATCGCCAAATAACTGTTTGGCTTATCCATTTCAAATTCACCCGGAGTGATTAAGATAAACCTCGGTGATCCGAGGTCATGGTGGCTGAAGAGGAAATCTAACCCGGGTTCCCTCGAATGCGAAGCAAGTTTTGTGTAACAATAGTCTCCCTGGCTCAATCCCCTTTTCCACTTCGTACAAGTTAACCGGCTGTATCCGTGATTCTGCATCATCTGTTTTCGTCAGTTAAGGGCCCTGTCTACCTCAGATCCCTAAGAAAGGCAAGGGCAGAGATAACCATGTATTATTAATTAGGCGGGAGACGGCACTGGTCGAACACGGCACCGGTCGAACATTCACATACGCTAACATAAAATTATTTGTTTCCTTCGGTGCGGTCTACATTGCTACAACAATTGTTAAGTATCCGGAAAACTATGAATAAATATGTATAAACATGTCAGTGAAACACAGAGAATGTGAAGAGATAGTTTGGTCAGCGCTTCACTCAGTTGGCGGGCACTGGTTTTCTAGTATTCTCTTAAGAGTGCGTGGTAGATAAATAAACGCTGAAAACATCAACTGATTTCTATGCTTTTTTCGAAACCAATATGGATAAAATACTCAATGACAATCCAAAATAATTGTATTGCTAACTTTATGAGTAAATATTTATCCAAAATAAATAATTCGTTACACGTGATCTCTTGCGCAGTAGATAAATGCACGAGGTTCCGGCGTCAGAGATTGTGCCTCAGAAGTTCGTAATGCTGAAAACAATTTTCTTTTAAACGTTGGCTAAAACTATTGTCTAGGATTGCTATGGTTTACTATTCGCAAATTGGCGTCAAGAAACCTACAGTTAAAGATTAATGTTTTAAGTGTTGAATAATGTACCACGCCCTTTTAACTATGGTACTTTAAGAGGTATGGAAAGGTACGGTGTCGAGCGGACGACTGAAATATTCAATCGTCAATAAAATCTGAACTATTCATCAAAATTCGATGAGATTTTTGCCGAGTAGGTGTTTTATCAGCAGACGTTAATTTATGTAACACTATACGGTAGTAGGCTAAGCATTACTTTCGAGTAAAAAATTAATATAGTATTTTTTTATTAGAAAAATAAGGGCTTGAAGCCACAAAATCGATAAAAATTGAAAACTTTACTCTGTATGGTTTTTAATATGATAATATTCAGGCCTCTATAATAACTGAATTTCGAAAATACTCGCGTTTTCATTTGAAAATAATTATAACATCCGTAATCCTATCACGCAGAGATTTTTGGATAGTAAAATTATTTTCAAGTCAAAACGTGAGTATTTTTGAAGTGCGGTTGTCATAGAGCCCCGGATATTATCATATTAAAAATTATAAAATTGATAGATTTCCTTTTTGTAGATTTTGTGGTTTCTAGCCCTTATTATCTGAAAAGAGT
This sequence comes from Medauroidea extradentata, assembly GCA_003012365.1. Lineage (NCBI taxonomy): Eukaryota > Metazoa > Arthropoda > Insecta > Phasmatodea > Phasmatidae > Medauroidea > Medauroidea extradentata. The sequence continues at coordinate 190,290 of PNEQ01011252.1, read as the reverse complement.
TTTCAATGTTTTACTCGAAAGTAAAACATACTATTGCATAGAGCTACATAAGTAAACGTCCGTTGATAAAACATCTACTTGGCAAAAAAATTTCATAAAATATAGATCAGTAGTTCAGATTTTATTGATGATTGAGTATTCCAGTCATCTGCTGGAAATTTTACCTTCCATACCTTAAATTTTGACCATGTAATTGTATCTGTGGAATGCATGGTTCACAATCCGACAAATTCTTCTATTTTTTAGATATTCTAATACTGTTGGTGTTTTCACAGATATGGCCATCTGTAAATGTCGTTTTCACGCATTTTGAGCGGTAAGAAAATCGTGTTTTAAAAAAATCTTAAATTTTTATACTAATAGTCATGTTTGAAGTGTGCTTTTTTACCTAGCCATACAAATGTTATTGAAGTTATGTAGTTTCGTCACAAACAGAATACTTGCAACTTGCTGCAACGATTTTCCCGCTCACGTCGGGAATCACTATAAGAGTCCCAACCACTTATTATGATAAATTATTCTTGATTCCTTCTCAATTAAAAATTTAGCAAGATTTAATTGAAAATATTTTAATAGTTACGTAGCGTGTTACGTTACCTTTCATTGCGTTCATTGTATTCGAAAAATAAAACAGCAACTATGAAATAATTATACTTATTATTTCTTATCGAATAATAAACATTAAATAACTTCCAGTACCGATTTCATCCAATAGTACCCACCTAAAAGTAAAATGTAATGTTTATATAAAGAAACATTGCCGGTTAATTGTTACATCCTTCATTTGTTAAACTAAAATGAATATTATTACCAAAAGAGATGACGCAGACTCTTAAGGGGGAGTGTTAAGTCAGCTTTATTATATTTTCAGTTTTCGAACCATAACATTTATCCAAATTATATTATTTAACTTTTCTCTTCGACGAAGCATAGAATATATTCACGGTAACCGGCTTGACACTAATAATGATGGAACATTTTACTAATTTGCCATGCATTATCATTGCAAGAGAATTGTAGGTTAATTTTTAAGAATTTTCTTGTAATGATTGTGAATGACAAATTAATGAAAGGTTCCATTATTATTTATGTCAAGCAGTTTACCAGGAACGTATCCTACGCTTTGGCGAAGAGAAAATTCTTATAATACAATTTGAATAAATGTTATGGCTCAAAAACTGAAAATACAATAAAATTGTCTAATACGCCCCCTTAAGGTTCTGATTCAGTCGCCATATTGAATTTTATTATTTTTCGCTTTTTTGGAATTCTGAGAATAAAAATGTTAAATCGGCGACTATACCGCAACTTCTATTTACTTTGAGCTAAAATACAAGCATAGCAATAGAGCTAGTAATGTAATTATAGTTGGGTCGCAATTTGTCGGGCAAATTATTAATATAAAAAAGTTTGCCACACAGATTGCGGCGTAATTATATGTTAACAGCTAAATCGCAAGGTCTGTACTGTAACGAAATGTAAATAGAATTTTAGGTATAATCTAATATTCAAAATGTTTCTTCTTAGAATTCCAAAAAAGGGAAAAATAATCAACTTCAATATGGCGACTAAAACCGAGCCTTGAACGATGGAGAACCATAGAGTGTGACGAGTGATAACGGACGGTTGTGTCGACAGGACGGCCGGACCCACCGTTCAACTGCACGCTGCTGAACCAGACGACGCAGTCGCTGGAGGTAGACTGCCTGGAGGGCTTCGACGGCGGCCAGCCACAGTTGTTCCTGCTGGAGGCGTCGGACCAGCAGACGGGACGCTTGCAGGCCAACCTCACGTCACACGTGCCGCAGTTCGCCGTGGCGGGGCTTGGGGCAGGCATGGTCCTGCGCATCGTCGTCTACGCCTTCAATGCCAAGGGCCGCAGTGAACCCATCCTTCTCGAGGGATTCACACTCAAGGTCGCCGAGAAGCAGACAGGTCAGCATATACACTATAAACCAATACTGGACAACTTGAGCGCTTTGGTGAGAATTCTGATAATCACGTCAAACAACCAGAGAGCAACACCCTACATTGAATTAATTTCAGATGTACGCTGCCAACATAAAAATTCTGAAAAAAAAAATTACCTTACGCAGGACATATTTTCGTTGCATGGAGAAAATAAAATATAGCAGTACGATAAATATGTAAAAACTAAATAAAGCATGTTAAAATAAGGATATACAATTATTATACAAAAATAATATCAAAATACGTGTTAGTTTCACCTCATACAGCTAGGTTATCTTTCACAAGCTTACGCTTAGTATTTGCATAGAGCTGTCCTGTATTAGTCTCTAGGGTTTTGAGATCAGTGCCTAAACAGACTGAAGCCCGGTACACAATCTCTTTAATTCTCTACTCAATACATTACTTAATTCCGTTCACAAACGTCGACTGAGATTTCATAACAGAATTCTGTAGCAAAACGTCTATGTTGTGTACACATTATCATGGTACATAAAGGATAAAAGTTTTATTTGTGATGTTGGTTCTTATGTTCCGTAGATTACAGCAGTAAAATTGCCGAAAACTATTTCACAGCGAGACTTGAACCTAGTTGCCAAATTAGTGGAACTATCTTGTATTGCTAAATTTTGGAACAACCCACGGTAGTATATTCAGTAAGAAACAAGGAGATTATTTCTAAAGCAGATTGGCAACCGTACATACGTACTTCACATGCGTGTGAAATACACTACGATGAAAAATAGGACGTGCTCTATCTGTGAAATTATGTACAGAATTCTGTCTGGAACCAATGTAGTTGTGGTACAAGCAGTCTCGGTGCTTCTTATACCGAATTAGGTAAGGAATTCGGTGCTTAATTATGGATAGTGTGTAGCGGATTTTAGTTCTAACCCAAGTACATGCACGGTATTAAATACAAGATTTAATCTGCGTGTACTTCAGTCATACTAGCTACAATTGTACATTGACAAGCACAAACACAAGACATGTTTTAGTATAAATAAGGTTAATAAACCTAGTTATGAAAAAAATAACCAATCCAATGTTCGCTGAAACTGAGATATTCAACGTCATAGTTTACTGTTTGTACCTTAACATTGTGTAAATAGCTTTTTCTGGGCTCTTTCTTCCCTTCAAATCCTATGATTTAATGCTTGTTCTTTATCTAGGTCATTATTTGGACTTTCTACTTTTAATTTATGTGATAATCTCAAAATATATTACTTAGTGTTCCTTTTTTCATAACTATGTCCAACACTACAGGTCGGAAATATAAATGTTAAAAGTTTGGCATGAGGCCAATTTCTGCCGCTTGAGCGCTGGTGTCAGTAAGAGGTGTGAACTGACCAATCACAGAGCTTCCGTGGATTTTCAGTTACATGAAGTTGACAATTTAAAAGCCAAAATTTTTTTCCCTTAAATTTAATTTAAATTACTTAACTATTTGCCAAACCTAGTTAAATTAAACTTCTACTGTGGTTCCGTATTTTATAAGACTCATTAGCGATAGCAGAGCCACTATTAGCAGAATTTTTCCCTTTGCCAAATTCTCCATTAGAAAAAACAATTTCTTTCTAGCCTGTAGTAGAATTAACCTTAGCATGAAGAAAGGTTCAGTCTGCTTAGCACTAATACTGTATATAATGTTTTACCAATCAGAAGCCCTGAAAGCGATACTACGTTGACGCACAAGAGAATAAATTAGTAGAGATTTAAATGTTTGTATTTTATATGATTTTACCGCAAGATTATTGTCACGTATTGTATTATGAAAAGAAAGTTAGAGGTTTTTTGAAGTGATATAGCCGCCAATGGGAGAAACGAAAATAATTTCTGCGTTAATAATATTCAGGTGTGTTTTAAAAACGCTATGATATAATTTTGAAATATAAACAATAGGTTTTTTTTTATTTTTCTGTACGTTGCCAACTGCAACAACACAAATTTCTTAGTACCAGGTAAATTTCTACTTCTTATCGGTAAGCCTGTGATTTTTGGTGAAAAAATGTTTGCAACTATTTATTTCAATGCCTTACGTTCACACCTGCAACTCTGGTTCGTGATTATTGACAGAATGTAATAGGGAAGAGGCGTGGCTCATTTGACTGCACCAACCAGAACAATGTTACCGCGACACCACACGTCCGTGATTAACGGGTAGAACCCCGAGACGTCGAAAGTTAAAAACTTCCAATCACCGACCATGAAGCAGAGAAACAGGCGTTCACTCAAGGCGTTGAAACAAATTATTGCAGAATTCATTAAACAAAAAATCACTGGCTCTACCTGTAACCATTACAACAGGTCCTCAGCACTTGTATTTATGTTTACGATGTTCTCATCACACGCATATGTTGATTTTTGTTCATTGTGTCCTAGACTACAGCAGCATTTTCACGAAACAATGTTTATTTTGTTTGAGATTTCTCATGTCGGCTCTCATAGAAACAACCATGTTCGAAAACATGTCTTGCAGTAAGTTGTCTTCTTCCAGATGACTGATTTCCATATGACTGTTTGATGGTCTTCTGTTGACATTTGACAGCAATCAATTTGGGGGCCGTGGTTAACGCAGTCACCAGAACACTCGCTTCTCAGTAAGTCAATCTGGGCTCGATTCCCAGCAGAGTTGGTACCTGGACTTTCGCATGTAGGAATCGTGCCGGACTATGTTGCTTGGAGATTTTTCCAGGGGATCTCCCATTCAACACCGTCCTTCTCATTTCAGTGTGTCTCTATTGTAGGGCCACATTTCGTGTCATCGTTCGGGGTAAGCATGTACCTATAAGAGCCCAGTTGTATATCTTCAATCTTGGGTGCAATACCATGGCCCTCGGGAATCAGCCTTATTCAATATTTATTTACACGACGCAAGGCTTCATTTTGTAAAATACTTTACAAGCGAGAGATCATGGTAATATACTAAAAGAAAAATACGTTTCTCGAAGCAATCTTCTGGCAGACGACCGACGGCATCTTACAACCTTCATCGTAGCAAAAGTACTCACATTTTATTTTGTTTTCAACTAAACACGCGATAAAAAACTATTATTGTTATAATTGTGGTAAATATCTAAGCTTAATTTGCTTCCTTTTATCAACTATAAATTTTAAAATAACGTGAATACGGTAATGCTCTACTCTTTTTACTGCTTTCGAGATTATTTTTTAAAGCCTAAACGGGAGCAGATATCACAAATATGTTTGGTAGTTTTGTTTACAGTAATTTTTGCTGTGATAAATAAAAAAATGTTTACGGCTTAGAGTTCTACGTCAATTTAAAAAAAAGTTTAGTTAATTCCATAAATACCTGAGACTACTGTGTTCGCTGTTTCTTAAAATTAAACCACATGCTAAACAAAATTTTAAAGAAAAACAGCCAAACAGATTATTGATATGTCGTCTCGTTTAGGCTTGTAAAATAACTATCGTGGATACAGTAGAAACATTGTAGCATGGTCTTACTTACACCTGCATGATTTGCTAAATTCCTCTTCGGGAAGCTCAGTTATGATAACCTACATCTCTACGGCAAGGATACAGCTTGTCACATAACATGCGCACAGCTATCGATTTTATTCCTTTCTTCCGAACGAGTTGCAGGAACTCGCATAGAAGTAGGACACGCTTTATTTTCTGATTTCGTTCTTGATTCGTCTTGCATGATAAATTCTCCCGCTAGAAGTCGCCATCTCGCAATAGTTTGGTGTATATATTGTTTCATGTAAATTCTGATTGAAACAAACATGCAGGTGGAGCGTAGCGTATATAACAGGGCTTCATTTTTTGCTCAAAATAATTAAATGTTATAATGTTTTATCTTACTGTTATTTTCCAAATAAGATACATTTCGTAACTATTATCAATTAATTTAGAAGAGGGAGGAAGCCAGTCGCCAATTCTATACACACTAACTTTTTTTGTAATTTTGCAACGAACACCGTTGGAAACCCATTTGAAAATTAAACTTTTAGTAAAACTATAAAGGTGTATTTTGTAAAAGAAAATACAAGGCAATATGTCATAGTACATGGCAAATCCTTGTATTTGTACTTAAAATAGAAAAAAAAGTGTAATTTGAGCTATTCGTTTTATAATGATTGTGAAACTTATCTCATTTGGAAAATTACAGTAAGATAATTCGTTTTAATATGTAATTATTTTAAGGAAAAATCAATGGAAGCAACCAAAATTTAACTGACGCCTTTTAGATTATTATTCGCGCAATTGATCTCTAGATCAACTTAAATTACATATTACGTGCATATATATATATATATATATATTTACTCATTTAAATATGGACTATTTTTAGGTTTCGATTGTCATCTACATGAATATTTAATTTAATCGAACAAAATATAAATCAAATAGACTAGAAATTGCATACACATAATTTCTGAAAAAACCGTGACACTAGTTGAATATAATGTTCTCCAGAGTATTTAAAGAAATATCACTTAAATTTATATAAATAAGTTTGCTTGAAAAATCCTTATACTTTAAGAAACGTTTGTCAAAATGCAAAATAATTATTTGTAAATTTTACTAAAAAAACGTACAGTGTACGTGGAAATAGTTAATTATTACTTGAGGAATGTGTATTTTGCGTCTGTTTGTTGTCAGTTATAACACATTTTTTTCTAACCATTGTATTTAGGTTGAAAATAATTTTGAACCAACTACAGAACTGCCTTGTAGTAATTGGAAGAGAATCTTTGTGCAAAGGCGTCGCTGATTTGACTGTGCCAACCAAAATTGAAGACTTAACATTCAAAAGGAGCTAAGTACCATTTTCGAGAAAAATGAGTTAGGTACATAGAAAGGTGCCAAAACATTAGGTCGAAGATATGCCTAAAGTTCTATCTCCTAGTGGTATTCATGCGCGCCGTACAACAGCACAATTAGATGGCTGGAGTAACATGAACGCATTATAGTCCATTGGAAAAATATATATTGATGTTCATAAGTGTTTTGTATTCATTACTGTGCGATTGCTATTATTTACTACTTTTATTGTTAAAAATATGTGAAACCGTTTGGATATTTCCTTGTTCGTTTGTTTGTCGCAATATACTGTTTTCGTCATTATCTGGAAACTTACCTTTTGACACTAAGCCCCTTATGAATGTTAAGTCCTCAATTGTGGTTACAGCAACACCACACTTCAGAGATTGAGTGTATAGCCCTAAGACGCGGAGAGATGTAAACATACAATCATTTACCACGAAACATAAATGCGGATGTGTACATACAGTATCAATACAAGTTGGTCTAAAAGTATTTATACCAAAACCTAGTGGCTGTTCTTATTTCTCAATACGTACATAAACATATTATCTCTCTTTTGAACACCTCCTCCATATTGTTACGTGAATAAATAAAGTCAGCTTGACCTCAGTATAGCCTTCCAATGCTCCTGCTTATGTTTCTCTTACCACTGGTGCCAACCCGCCTTTCACGAAAATAAAATGCAAGCATTGTGCATGCGGAGTTTACCAGAGAGCAGAACCTCACCTTCCAGATACTGTCGGCCTAATCCTGAGGGATGGCAAGAAATTACATCCTACGATGGAGAAGTGATGGAATGCGAATGGTGAGAGAAACGGGACAGCCCCAAGAAAACCTAAAAGCCACCGGACTATCCCACCAGGTTTCCTATACGCAAAACAAAATCGGGATCAACCCAACCGGAAACTTTACCCGGATCAACATTGCGGGAAGCGAGTGATATGACCATTCCCGTCGCTGATACATTTTTCGACAAGTGTAATGCATGAACCATGCAACAAGACTAAACATGGGGGCTTCAATAGTAGTGGCAGAAGGCTGTTGCCAAAATGATTTCCTAAAAAACTAAGACTGGAAGGCAATCTCCTCCTAAGGTACTTTTACCTTAACATTTACACAGAACTGTATATTAGGTATAGTCTATTCAAGGTAAAGTAATCAAATTTGACGTAGTTATTATATGTTTCTGCTTTCAACACACGTGTTCATTTTTTCCACTTATTATCCTAAAAACAGTACAGTAATAATCTCAGTGTAAACATTTCACAATACCAGAATCTAAACGTCCAAGCCCACATTAAAAGAAAATAAAACGCATGTATGTATTTATAATTATTGGTGTCAATACGTTTTTCAATACTACGCAATTTACCTTAATAAGCGTGTGCATAAAATAGCTAGGAGGAGGAAAATTTTCCGAATGCACTTTAGGAATAGCTAGGTTTTAAAGACTTGTACTTTTTGAAAGTTTGGTGTTGAATCGCATATTGTTCAGCAAGACCTGGGGTGGGGGGGGCGATTAAATGTCGCTTTTTATGGGTGCAACGCAAAATTTGCACCTGGGTTGCGTCTGCCTGCGCTGCCTTGGAATTATATACTCACGTAATGCCATAGAGGACTCGTTTAACTTGCTCTGCACTTGCATTACGCTGCGTCGGTGCAAATAGACGGTGGCGATATTTAATCGGCCCCCGGGAGAAATATGAGCAATAAAACTACAAATTTATCCTTCGCTGCCATGAAACTAGCCTAAAGGTCTCTGAAACCTCAAAATTATTTCAAAGGAACAAAGTAACTTTCTCGCTTGGGGCATGTGTCCACTAACCTGCTGGACTGTTTGCCTTTCAGCCCAATAATCACATTTCGGTGATGGAATCTGTCCCCACTTCTGAAGTGTTCCAATACATCTACCAAGCCCAGTACGAGTATATGGGTTATCTGTCTATCTCATGGTTTATCAGATCCAGATGGTTTCATAGATATGTTGGGACGATCTTGACGTTTGGAGGACAATTTCTTAGGTACCGTTCGTTTAGGATGTAAAATACGACAATGTCAAGGTATGTTTAATGGAGGGTTGTCAAAATTTTATGTGATGTGATGACGTAGGTACGCCGGTGCCGTTCGAACTGCGGCCGGTGCTGGGCTACCTGATCGGCGTGGTAGCGCTGCTGCTATTGGTCGGCTTGGTGGTGGTGGGTGCTCTGTGGGCGCACTCGCAGCGCAAGACCGGTGGCCCCTCGCGACCTCTCAACCTCACCATCAAGGAGAAGGTGCTGCCGCTGCGCTCCGACGTCGACGACATGTACGACAAGGACGACAAGAACCCAGACGTCGTGCCCTGCAACAAAGGTGAGCCGCCTCCATTGACCCGTAGCGGTCCACTCCTGATTTTAGCATGTGGGAAACTTTGCAGACATTTCCGTTGGCGGGAGCTTTACCCTCGTGATTGTCACGTATTCCCTCGCTCTTGTATCACTGCTCTGATCCATAATCATTTTACGTCATCCTTTAGAGAGTTCAAAAGCGCTCGCTGGAACAACTGCACATCATTACTTTGGTTGAAGAAAACAGGTGACGTAAGATTACACAAGCCAACCAAAAATAACGATCTAAAGACGTTTTAAGATTAAGATTAAAAATATATTATTATTTTCTGATTGCTGGATCCATATCTGATATAGGTTTATTTTTAGCATCCACACTTTCCTTATAACGATACTTCGTCAACGACGAATTGTCACAAATTATAAAAATAACAGAAAATTAAATTGGACTGAAAAATGAATAAACGTTACTATAGTATCAAAACTTTTAAACTATAAACATGAAAATACTCACGGGATTCGTTAGAAATGTCGTTATTTTAAGGTCATGCTCTGTTTTACGGTAGTTATTTATTCAACCTAAACGAGAGCAGTATCAAAAATCTGTTTGGCAGTTTTGTTTAAAATGGTTTTTGCCGTGATAGTGATTTTTTTTAAACAAGAAGTTGTACGGTGACGACTAAACAGGTAAATATTTACTGCCTTCATAAAAATCAGTAAACATGGAGAAAAAGATTTTAAACAAAACTTCCAAACATATGTTTCATATCTGCTCTCGTTTAGGCGTAAAAAAATTAATATCGCAGAAAGAAGTAGAATCAAGATACCATGGCCTTAAAAGTTGAGTACTACTAATAGACTACAACAAATTGTGTGCGGTATGATATTTTAATATTTTCATATTTCGATTCAACTTATTAAAAACCACAATTCCAATTAAATTTGTGTTAACGTATTTTACAATATAAATTATTCTTAAAAATACCTTCGAATGTCCTTTAAAAATTATAGTATTCCAAAACTGAGAGTTGAATTGCAAAATAATTTTGGGTGATATAACTCACACTTAAAAATATTAGCAAATTAATTCAAACAATTTTTTCAGTGTAGACCTGGATTGTTATTTTTAACACATTTACCACCTAAATTTGCTAGTCCTACAGGTATTAAGATTAAAAATTGCTTTTAACAGCGGTTACCGTCATTCTTTTACGCTATAGGGCCAGGACTAAATGAAATGTAAATTTCAGTCGTTTTTCTACTGAAACTAATTTAAATATTTGTGCCAAAATATTTACATTTGAAATACATGCATTTATGAATATAAGCTATACAACTTGTCGGATATAATCTCGCAGCATATAAGATATGCAACGGGAATGACATTGCATTTATTTTGAACCCTGTATGTGAACTATGACAGTTCCATAAATTTATAAATCGTGTTTTTTTTATAAGCAACAAATTATGTTGTGTAATAGAAATGCAAACAAAGTTTAAAAATTTCAGTAAGAGACTAGTAAATAATTTAATATTACATAGTTGATTGGACACAATAGTTTATTTAGGAAAAAATATATAAAATATCTAAACAGCCAGATCCGAAATACAGAATTAAATTCTTAGGAAACAAAAATATACCCGCCAAAACTTTAATACTAAAAATAAAATTTTAATTAATAAAATCCCATTAAGAACATTTTGTGGGAAGTGTGCGTTTCTGCCCAAAGAGTTTGTTCACAAGAAATAATTCGTGCCAAACTATACAAAAAACGTACGTTCAACTGATATCTAAAAAAAAAAGTAAATGTATAGCCACCGTAATAAAATGTAAAACTTCTTAGTTCTGCCAAAAATTATATTTTCGCATATATGCTAAACTAGTCTAACAATATTTTTTTTTATTTCAAGTGTTGTGATATACGTAGTTGGCCTGTACATCTCGGCATGCTAAGCTATGATCACTGACGAGAATTGCTTGGAAACCAAGTGCCGTCCCATCAAGTCTGAAATATGCTTGTTGGTGCTGATTCCAAGAGATCTAGCAGGCCTTTCCAATTTTTTTTATTTATTCGTCTGTTCCTGAACATTGCCTTGTAGAATCACTGCTACGTGAAATATGGGTTCTGGCATAAGCACATCGTAAAATGACTTAAGTGGTTTCACCTCTGATGCTGTGAAATTGTTTTCTGCAGTATGTTAAGATTTAGCTACTGAATATAATTCTCCACATTACTGATGTACAACTGAACTGTCGTTCTCACTAAATTGAATACCACAGGAGATCAGGAGTGTCGTTTTCCTCTTCCCAACTGAACTGTCGTGCTACCTAAATTAAACACCACGGGATATCAGGAGTAGTGATGTTTCCCCCTTCCCAGCATCCATAGTAATCCCAGCTGTGTAGTCTGCTGCGATGGGCGAAAAAGACACTGTGAATTGTACTGCGCAACCACGCGCCCATGAACGCGAACAAGGATAATCACTTTATCCATGACAAAAACAATTCTCCGACAAATTAGTTTTAAACACCGCCGAACACTAGTGCGGTCAGCGGTTAACATTTCAGAAGGACACTGAAACGTAAATCTTCCATACAATAAATTGTTCGTATGGCAAAGCAGGTGCCACAAGTGGCTTTGGAAACTGGAATTATTTCATGGTGGCCTCGACCATCAGTCTGTTAGGGTGACAATCTGTGAAGCAAGGTGTGAATCTGCGTGCGGTTGTAGAAGCACTCTTTCTCCCATTTTTTCTCCTATTGACGGACAACTGACACTTGACGTCCCAAGAAAGGTGCAGTACTTCAGAACATTCGGCTACTATCACAAAGTCACTCAAGACGGCCACGTTTACACTGAAATCATGTGTTTAATTAGTACTTGCTGCTTTCCATGCATTGCAGACACACACTTAGATTCACAAGAAACAGACTCTCACATTTAATTATAATAACATTTTTGAAATATTATAGCGGATTTTTGTAGTGAAAGTTTAGAGACAGCGCAGAAATTTGCTCTCGTTATTTATTTGATGGGTTCCAAAAAAAAAAAAAATATATATATATATATATATGTCGTTCACTTTAAAGTGAGCACTTCACAAGACTTATAACAATCGAAAAATTTGGTTTGGTGGGGGTATGGAAGTAAAGTTTTGAGAGCTGTAAAATGTTTACATTGATTTTTAGTTACATGGCATTTTTTGTATTTAAAATAGTAAATATGGAGATATAATGGCTCACAAAAATTTTTAAGAAATGTTCCGTTGATCCTGAACAGCCTATATCAGTACATACTTGCGGGTGCAAATTATCTAACCACGCACGCGAACTCGTGATATTTGTCACATTGGACACGTAGTGGTAAGATTGCAGATGGACATGAACGATTGATGACCTAATTACGATCAGATTACCCTTGCACATAAACAAAAGGCTTTTAGTATCTGAAAACCTTTTTGAATCATTGTCACTTTCTTTGATTTATTATCTGTATTTTCACTACATTATGCTTTAGATATAAGCGTAAAAGCTTAATCGGTAATACGTTTATCAGTATTGCTCTGCTGGTAAATCATAAAGTGTTCGTAATGAATAAAGTAAGTCCTTATGGAGTATAACTGACGTAAACAGACAAAATGGTTAAACGAACCAGGACGTCGAGCAGAAGGAAGATTTATTTTTTTTAAGAGGAAAGCTCTGCTTCTACGGTGAAGTTATTTAAAGGCTAGCTTACGTTTTGGAAAAAAACATAGGTTTGTATCCCTGGCAAGGAATTTAGTGTGAGCCTTCGGTTGTGTACAGTTTTAAAGCAATTTAACTTAATAAGGTGACTTAATGGTAACAAATTAGAATAGCATTTCTTAGAAGACGGTTTCAATTTCCGATTCCGAGCCTCCTTATTTCGATTATTCACGGTTTTCAGAAATACTACCAGACGAATTCTGGAATGGTTTCTTAGTAAAGGCCATAAATTAATATTATCCTAGGTCCTGTTTTTCTGTAAATTATTGCAAAACAATCTCGCTCTCAACTAAACGTCAAGTCAACTTAAAATAAATATATATTAGGTAATATCCAAACCACTGTCGATTTTTCCTACTGCCCTTTAACTCGTCAAAATAAAGAGCGAACCAAGATTGTGATCTACAGAAAAACCGTAAATAGATTACTACAACTCTATTAGGCAATAACTAGACGGCTTACACGTAATACAGATTACAAATGTTTACATGGAGGCGAGCGCTACTGTGTCGGGCATTTGTTTAACGAGGCAAGCACGAGTGAATCAGAATCCGGTTGTTCGAACATTGTGTTTGGGTACGCAGTCTGTGAGTCAGCTTGGTTTAAAATAATCAGAGACTGTTTACGGCCGCTAACGCCAGCGTGCCATCAATCCATCCCCTGCAATGTACAGTCACACGTTCAACACTTTCTGAGGATCGCACATATCAAGACAAGATACAAACAAGGCATCTGTGCACATATCTACAAGACCGTCATATTTGGGTGGGTTAGTTGCCAGGTGGTGTAGGTCACAAAAATCGAAAATGGACTTACAACACTATAGAATTGCCTGCACTGAGGTCTACATACTTACGAAATGCAAATATTTCAGGAGAGAAAATTTAAAGTTTGTATCTGTGTTAAACTACGGGGATTACGTTATTTAATACGTAATGCAATGAAAAAACGTAGTGGACTAGGACGCACGCCATTTGGTAAGTATGTAGACCCCACTGCAGGAATTATATAGTGATGTAAATCCATTTTCGATTGTTTCTGACTTACACCACTTGGCAACTAACCCACCCATTTGTCAACAACGCACGTATCGTTCACTCCCAGTAACTGTGTGATATTTATTATCAGGGTAAACAATACGTTCACATTCTCATAAAAATATATACGAGTACAATTTACGTTGTCATAGGCAGTACACTAGACATAACTATTCCAACAACCTTTAACTAATTAATACGCGTGGTAGACATTCAAGTCTGTGATACTAACTGCAACACTGAGCTTATGCAAAGTAATACGTACTGTGTCATAATAACAATCTCTGTAAGAATTCAGTGACGATATAATCTTGAAATGTTGCTTAGAAGGAACCATATTTACTTTTTAAATATTTAAATAACTCTATTTATTTGGTTACGAAATCATTGTACACTTCGATATAGTCCTCGCACGATATTAGTTATCAATCATTTGAATTTCTTCGTGTGGGGCGACAAGTGATTTGCAACGTACCATCACTAGCTACGAGTACATGATATGAATTAGATGCTAATCTTTAAAATATATATTTATAAAAACAGTTGAAAATTTAGTAACGCCATTATATCACATTATTTTACAAAACTGAAAAGGGCAGGCATTGACCTATCCCAATACACGTGGATTTATTAACTAAAGCATTTCAGCCAAGAAGAATATATTTTTTGTAGCCGTACTTACTTTTACTGAGTGCTGTGATTGTATTTGTTGGTGCCAGAGACATGGACCGTTCGAAAGCCATAGCTACAAACAGAATTTACAGTTCGCAATGTTGAAAACAGAAGAAACTGAGAGCGGTGTGTTTCCGAGTCATTCATTCTTGGCCGTCAATTATAATTCTATGACGCGTACACGACACGTCACATCTCTCAATTATTTGCTCTCATTTCTTACCCTCTAGAATACCAGTGAAGCGATAGCAAATTCATGCCAAGTAAGCTATCTTAGATCCTCTATTGTGGCTACAATTTTAAGATGTGTTCTTGTAGAATGTGTTTTGCTAAAATATCGATATTTACAATTTGCAAGTGTGGGATGTTTTGTTACTGTCATGATTGCTAGATTCACAGCAAATCTTTTTTAAAGTCTTAAGTGAAGGTTAAAAAATTAGTAATGGAAGTCACGTATAATATTAATAACTATGGAGCAGAGGCAACGATAGTAAAATGGCCAGACCACTCGACTACCCTCACGGCGATTTTGGTTTGGATCCAGTTGGGGTAGATTCTGAATTTGAATTGTGGTAAACGTGGTTATTTCTTGGGGTACGTCAGTTAACGGTGATCAGTACATGATATCTTCGAATTCTTCAGTTGAAGCTGTAAGTTCCAGACAGTGAGATTTATTAAAGTTTCCTATCCGACATGGCACAGATATAATTTTCTTAACTATTAATAAATTGTTACACAATCACTACCTTAAAAAGTATTTAACTAATAACCTTCCGGAGGAAGAAATACATTTTTTGTACAGTTGTTCACAGGTATAATATAAGTACAGATGATGGTTTATCGCGGGAAAACTTGACTGATTCAACACACATTCAGCTTACTAGAAGATTCCTGGCTTTAGCTTGTACTTGGACCTGTTGCCCTATTTGACTGAGCCCATAAGAATCCCGCTGTTGTAATATTTGATGCCTGTTATTGGTCTGCAGACAGCTACGTTGTGTCAGAAACTTATCACCGAATCTTATATGTTGCGAGAAACTACGGCGTTTTCAAGGGTCTGTTGGCACAAAACATTTTCGCGGTGTACAATCATCTCTAGCAATTGTAGTCAAGCAATGTCAACCGTGTACAATGTAAGAAATTATTCCTGCTGACTTGTCGCATAAAACATTACAGAAAATTTGTTGGCCAAATTAAATACAAAAGTTCCATTATTTCAAAATGGCGGGTACTGATCCTCCTTAACCCGCTGTAGCATTCCACCGCTTTTTCATCATCACTTCACATCCACACAAGTAGTTTATAAATCTCGCTGTTAAAAGCTTTCTCGCATATCTCTACTTCATAGTCATAAAGTCACGCGTAATTATTCTACGCCAGATTGAACACGGTAAAAACCTAAACCCACTAAGTTCATTGCGAGTTTTTACCCAAACTTCTGGTGTCCTAGCTATTAAGTTCATCGGACTTTAGAAAGTGGGATATGTGTAAGAAGCAAAATGTTACATGTTATTTCTTACATAAACTTATAGAATCTAAGCTGCTTTTCGTTGCATCAATTTTGGGCCGCATTGGAGATCACCCCTAAATATGTGGTGCCTATACCAAATAACGCGTAGGCCTAATATATACCCAAAAGAACACAATACATTGTACGTTCTATTAGATAAAAAAATTAACATAACTTGCTACTTGGAAAGAGGTAAGCTAAATAAAAGAAAACGCACTGAAAATTAGAGCAATCCTAGAATATTTTTACAGTCGTCCATAGGTCGCCAATACCATTTGCTTACCCTGCTACCCTTCCATAAATGTGAGCCCCCCAAAACAATGTCTAACCTATCTCATGAAACTCAGAGTAAACATCTAAATTTAAAACAAAATATACGTTCATCCAAGTTTCCCAGGCCTTAATTTTTTTCGTGAATGTACATAAATTATTCTCACTCCTTAAAGTCGTCCAGATCATCTCATATACGGGCAATTTTATGACTCCACACATCCAGTGTAACAAATAGCATTGGCTTTATGTTTCCAAGGCAATTATTTCCTTTTCCTAATTTTAAGATATTCTCCCAAATTACCAGTTGTATTCTAAGCGCATTTAACTCTTCTAGGCGACTGTGAATCCGGAACGAACATAACAGTCTTAGAACCTCTTACTTCTCTGCAAAAGTACTTTGATGATAGTTGTACCCTAACAATCTTCAAGAAACAATGTTTAACTGCTGTCTTCAGCAGCGAATATTTGCTTTCTTAGACGTGTAATGCGGGAAGTTAATTAGTTCCGTGTAGAGTTCTTGCCAAATATTAGACTGGATAAATCAGGGCAAGGTTCTTCTAGCACTCAACGTCACAGTTGCGTTTAATTCGCGCGCGTGCCTCTGGCTTGCTATCTGAAAACTGAAACTCGGCACGTCAACTCCCGGAGAGTTAACTATACCCGTCTTCCCACATCTACCACACATAATGGTTTTCTTTCCACAGTGTTTTAAAAACTTTCTCTTTATGTAGGCTATTCAATCAACATTTGTTCCTCATCATTTGCCTCTAGGTAAGCACAAGTCTGAAGTAATGTTTGATGAAGGATTATATTGTTTGGTTTCCGATTTCTCGAAACTGAATCAGTAGAGGAGTATTAGCGAAGAATAATTTTTTTTCAGTTCGGAAGTTTATGCTACAGGTTCCATGATAGACGCAATCTGCATCATGAAGGACGTGAAGATACGGGTACAAATAACACACGATTTCTCAGATTTCTTCATTATCAGTGGTGGTGGAAGGTATTCTTGTCGGGGAGGGGTGAGGGGACAGAATCGTTTACAGAAATTTATTTCGGAATTTTTTCCTTTAACGACTAATTAAAGTGGGTCCTCCCCCGGGAAAGTTTGGATTTTAGAATGCAAATTGGTGCTATTTAAGTGGCTTTCGAGTCTAATTGTTGAATATACAGCTGGCGGAAATTGTAATATTTTTTTATACCGGTATTAGTTTTCTAAAATTACAAATTAACTTTAAATAACCAATAAAACTTAGGGTGCGTACAGATGCCTATACTGTCCCTCCTCTCTGTTCTAGGGGAGGGACAGTGTCCCCCCAACCCCCCTTATACTTTATACGTCACTACTGTTCATCATCGAACGCTAACTTCACAGTATGTAATAATAAACAAAACATTATTAAATTGTGTTTAGCAAAAGTATACACATTTTGCTTGATTTTCCCAATTCACGGCAGTCAATTATACATACCGTTACAAATTCTATGTTATAATAAATCCTTCAGAACTATATATTTTAAAGATATAAAGGTGGCAAACTTGCAGAACTCTATATCGTCATGTCATCCAGATGAGAGACATTTTAAAAATTGCCGAACATATTGATACATACGCCGAAAAGGATATTTTGGTTGCTTTATTTTAGATATAATTTTATAAATATTCCCGTGAACGGATTTTGTCGGATTTTTATTGGTCATTCAGCAATTGTTCCTCAGCCAGTTTAAAAAGCTGTGCACAGGTTTAAGGTTTTTTTATCTAGTTTTCGAGGATTGCTATATTTTATATGCTACAAATAAACCAAATCTGCTTATTTTCACTGTATTAATAAAAACAATGTTCGAACAGACACCATTTTTTCAACTTATGGGTAAGATTTTTTATGATTCGATGACTTCCCAATCGCATTATGTGTATAGCGGCCAGTGGCAGGTTATAACACCTGCGCGCGACGTATCTGTGAAATGTGCGCATAGTCCACAGCTTTCACGCATCTGTCACTAACACACTCCCCGCCGTGATTAGTATTCTATTCGGGATCTCATCCGTGACGAGCGTAGAGCAAGAAAGAGACCAGTGTTTGGAGTTAGAAAGAGACAGACAGAGAGAGAGAGAGAGAAGTTAGGGGGAGGGGTGGTGGCAGCTCGAAAACTACCGCGAGTAATAATTTACTGGAACGTTAACTTTTATTCGTAACGAATTGAAATCACCCAGTGGTTTATTTTTGTTTTCTCTCGCGATTCTTCTATCCGTATCGGAAACTCGTTCGCGGTTCCCGGACAAGACTTGCAATATTTTCATCGATTTGTTTCATTGGTTGAAGGATTATACTATAAATTGCTGTTTGCTGACTCGTGCGATTGTTCATTGTTAAGAGCTATTCCAATATTGATATTGGTCGTATAAAAATATAAACAGAATATACCACAAAGCCTATCAACACATACACACAACATATGTATGTTCGTATATGTGTATTGTGTTTATATGTACAAACCCACGCTATTCGTTTACCTCATTTATAATTAAGAAGTCTACGTTATTTTGTGTCTGACATCAATTTATTCCTGCAGAAAACTATCTGAGATTGTGATTGTAGTGCAATGCAATCAGGTGTATTCAAATTTATATTTATCATAAGCTAGAATATTAACATTGAGTTCATAATTTTATTCAATTTAAGGCAAACCAAATCAAGAGCTCACAAAATTTCTGAAATATTATTTGTATGCCACTATCTCTCTCGTGATCAGTTACTAAGCTAAATAATTAAACATTCTTTATTTTCACTAGTATTACAAAAAATGAATCGTATAAACTTTCTTTCTATCTTAAAATGCCTTCAAACTCAATATATTGACTTATTATAACATTAACTTCTTCATAACAAAAGGTGACTGAGCTTTGTAGAAAAGTATTTCATACCTAAGTGCGAGTGGTTTCAATGAGAAGTTTCATGTTCAATACCATATTTGACATGTACTTATATTAATGCATATGTTAAACAATATCGTATAAGGTACCTGTACCGAATATGGCCCAGTTCTCAATATGGTCCAATAGTTGCCATTATGTGGTAATGCCGAGATCGATGTGGGATCTATACAGACTAGTCTCCAGTATGAACATACATCATCCATAAATATCTTTCTTACATAATCCATGTGTTGTATTAGTAATATAATTAATGACGTAGGCACATATGATTGTTGAATCTCAAGCGGGCCATATTCGGTACAGGTACCTTAGGTAACAAGTCCCAGGTTGAAGTACTTTTAGTTGTAGTTTAAAAGTTAGTGTTATGTTGGCCCAATAGCTTCCATAAATTGAAGGCAGAAGCAAAATACCACAGAACTACGTTTTCTTAAATAAATAGGGCTGTTTCTGTGTTGCTGTTACCTTGAAGTTTCATGTGGAATTGCACAAATAGTTTTGAGGCTGATGTTTTATTATATATTTTGAGCTAAAACTGAATGACGTTAACTCTTGTCGTAATCTCGTAAGCTTGGAAGTAGCAAATTAATATGATGCTAGGTTGTTGTGACGCAGATTATATTATTGTTTTGTTAAGCCAGATTTTAAAAAATATTTTAAGTTATCTGTTATTTATATAATTTAGATTGACATGTACGTTTAGATATATTTCATAAGTACTTATCAAAATTTGCATATTCGTATATAGCGTGGTTTATCTTACCTGACTAGATCATATACATCAGCATAATGAAGTTTTTTTGTAGTAATATTGCAGCCATGTGTAAGAGGCACTTGACCGACATGTCTAGATAACAAACAAATATATTTCAATAAAATTTTATTTTATAAGATGGTATATATTTCGTAAATTGTTGTTTGACAGGACAAGTGTAACAAAGCATTTTCGTAATAGTTTAGACGACAACACCTTAAGTATTACAAAATTAATTTTTAGTTAAAGGATTTCGTTTGTGTGTAAGCATACAACTTTACAATTATCCACACGCAGTTTTCTTTCAACTCATTTTGTTACAAGAAAATATATTTTTTTTTTCATTTACCTCGCTCTAAATTAAAAATTTATAACTACTTCACTTAAGGCTGTATTTCTATACTTATTTTGTCTTCTAAAAGTAATTGAGAAAAGCACTACCTTATGGTAGTCATACGCAAACAAACGATGGTGGTTTCCATAGTACAAGGTCTTAAAAGTCGTTACATAATGTAAGTGTAATTAACTTAGACAAGTAAATCTTACTTCGCGTTAACTATGACCATACATACGGCATATTTAAAATGTTACAGAAATTTCTAACTACCAGTGAGTGAGTGGAGGCATATTAAATGTTTCCAGTAATATGCCATAAATAAGCCAGTTACACGATTTGAGTAAAATATTGCCATACAAAAAGATAAATATTTTAATTCATTCATTCAGCAACTCAGACTTTTAACGGTTTAGAGACAGTTTATTTGGACTTTTGAATAAATTAAAACGCCAGTATTCACTCACTAATTGCTAAATATTTGTGCAACTACTTAAGTGTGATTTATGTCTGATAATTGATATCGTGAAGTAAGATTTGCTTTCACTTTTAAGTTAATTACACAAGTTGCAATGTATGCTCAATTTCAGCAAGAATATAATGCTTCATGATGCTCCGAGCTTGCTCCGATTACACAATTCTCTCGTTCAAAATAAACAAGCTGCACGAGAAATTTTCGAAGACATGGCTTCTCTGCTTCTCGTATATTGTTTACTTTGAAGATAACGAGAGTGTATCAAATATGGCTGCTATTCGGTGCACATTTTGCATTTCATCCACTAACAAACCGTCATGTTTAAAGTGTGTATACGTTAGCGAATTATTGTTAGTTACGTTATAATAAATAAAATACCACTAATGTGGACTAGTAATGTAATAATAATTACGTGTAATGCATTTATGGTTCCAAGCGTGCTGATGTTTGAAAGCTCACTGATTGTATTCGGTACAGTGTCCTCGCAAACACGCTTAGAGTTAAACGCTGTCAAACATGGCTGCCAAGTGAGTTGAACTCAACATTTAAAGTTTCTAGTATATGACCATGCCTTAACACTAAACATTTCAAGGATATCTGCAATCGATTTTGAGAACAAATATTTTGAAACAAATGTGTGCTCAAATTGTTAGAAGGAATGATTCAGCAAAGAATGTTCACCATTTCACACAGATATTCTCTAAGATATAAACACTAAACTTTAAGTAAGAACATAACCATAACTCATTTTTCGTCAATTCAGCGCCCATTTTGGTTTCTCAACAAACTCTTTTGCTTTTCAGATATTTCATCAGCTGTAATTTTGTTTCTGGTTAGCAAGAAAACTGAGTTGGCATTTTTAGCGTTATAGTCGAATATGGAACGTCTTTTGGAACGTATTCGTTGAGACGAAACTGTTTGTATTGTTAGTGCTAAACAACAAAACGAAAAGCATGTTTAAAAAAGATGATACGACACGCCGAAATATTTTTTTCTTACTGCATTGTGCACAAACACTTACCAACGAACGTTTGTTCACTCGACTGTAAACAATTTTGTTACATCCTGGTAGGGTATGAGTTGAGTTAAAGGAGACAGCTATTTACCGCCCCTTCCTCTTGTTTGCACAGCGAGAGACATGTGACTTTACCGCGCCTTTGTTGTCCATAATGAAGAGTCCCGGGTATATGAAAACATAATATATACATTATGGTCCAAAATGAGGTATATCGAAAATATATTTGATTTGATTGTAAATGTGGTGGTAAGCGAGAACATAATACCGTGATACCAAGGCATCAATCACATTATACAGAAACTGTCTATAACCGTTACACAATGAAAGGTCGCGATTTGGCGATTAAGACGGTTAGTTTTGTTTCCTGTGACAAACAAAATGTCACAATAACAGGTTGACCTATTCTACACTTAAAAACGTTTTGATTTTTCGTACGGTAGCTATGACAAAGTTGAATTGATTACGAATGAGTGTGTTATAGAAATGGGTAGAATTTAATACGTGAATTTAATACACTTAATTTAAGTGATTTTAAAAGACTTACGGAATGTGTAATCAATTTGGAATTACAATTGTTGGGTAACTCTTCGTTTTAAACTCAATTTCGTCATCTACGGCAGACTTCATTTCTTTGGCGAGAAAAATTTTTATTTTATTTATTTATTTTTTTTTTAGAGAGAGAGAGACGTAAGCTAAGGGCAATTTATCAAAGTTGTACGATGTATAGTACGTAACATAGTCATTCTGGCGTTTACCGCGAACGTGTAGCTGCGATTATTTTCTTCATCTCGGTGGAAATGTGTAGGTGGATTCAATCCACCCTCGTCGCCTTCGATCTCAGACACACCGCTGTTTTGACAAACTGCCCCGAGCAGGCAAGAGAACCTGACTCCGGGGCAGCTTTCTTGCTAATGGACGGCCCAAGAGAACGTACGTGCGCTTAGACACACGTACAACACAGACGCACTTCCTCCTCGAGGATCTGAACTTTGCTACTATTGGGTTCTGGAGCAGAGAAGATGGGAACTATGGATGGGTGTGGCTGGGTATTGGGAAGGACGAGGTGTGTTAACGTTTAGGAAGTAGAGGCCTCGGGCTATGAAGTCTATGAGTCGGTGGAGGAACAGGAGTTGTACAAGAGGTTTCCGGAAAGCTCTCCTCGCTAACGGCGCTTCATCGCGTCTTTCCACTCCCGCCCTTGTAGGATGTGAAAGTTACACGTCTGCTTCATCAAAACACGCGGTGGAAGCGCCTTGAAGTTCTCACTCGGCTCGTTGTCAGTTTGTTTACTCTTCGCAGTGCGTGGGTGTCTGAAAGGTCTAACGCTCGTAGGTATCTGTCAGCTTCAGAGTCGACACGTTGTACCTCAGAGTCAATTTAAGGGTGCAAGGCTTAGAGACCAAAACTGTAAGGTTAGCCTTAAGTAATCGAGCAGATAGCAACTGCTCATTGGCTGCTCGCTGGCACAGTGATATCACGTGATTCGGCCTGCGTTTGATTGCTTCATTATTCTATGCGCAGGGTACTCCAGAGACGCTTGCTGAAAATTCTTCGGATCCATTCGATAGCGAATAAACCGGTCGGAAACGTCATGTGACAAAATATCTACCGGCCCTCATGATTTCAAAATGTTCAACTCGATCCCCGCGCCGAATCCCGTTGATACTCGGAAGCATGGTAGATATCAGCAGCAGACGATACAAACGAAAGCGCGCGTAAAAAGTAAACAAACAGATTCACGCATGTGTACATAGTAAAAAAAAACATGTCGTAAGGCGATTTGAATGCATGTTCATGAAAAATACGATGTCGGATCGTAGTATTACATAAGTAGTATAGGGAATATATAAGAAAAAAGGGGTCGATTTGTTGACAAATTGCAAGAAAAATTTTTCTTACATAAAAATTCGTAGAAAAACATATAACAAATCCACCGAAATCCACCTTTCGGCTTTTACTTTTTTTCGGAATTTGTCCCGGAAAATAGGTAAAAAATTAATAAGTCGAAACCGGTGCATCTCACGACAAAACTAGTAGAGACAAAAATTACAGAACACAAAATTTACCATAGTACATCAAAATTTGACGAAAATCTGCTTATAACTTCTCATTATTTTTCCGGAATTTGTCTCCGGAAAAATATTAAATAATGAAATTAATCGAAAATAGCGCACTTTGCAGCAAAATATTCCAGATCAACAGGTGAAGTGCTTAGCTTTCCCCATAATAAATTCTAATTTCGCACTAATTCGCATAAAATCAGCTATGTTTTTTTCAGATTTAAAATAGCTAGAGAAGGTGATATATTGCGGAAAAAGTAGACTGTTTGCTAGGCTTTAATGCTTTTATTTCGTTACTGGCGAGTCAATATTTGTCTGGGCCAATGATAACTCTGGTTCGCTACTACTGTACGTCTGTGATTCGTTCGGGAAACAACTAGAATGTGCCACATAACCGCCGGCCAACGATACATGACGCAGGACACTACACTGATTTGCAGAATACGCCGGCATAAAACATTCTCGCGATTTTCCACTATCTCTAGCCATAGTAAAATAAACCGCACATCGTATGCCAAAAACTGTAAAGAACAAAATAACAAAAAATACACAAAATGTCTAATATTGCATTAAAAATTTACTTCTTTCTCCTTAAAATAATGAACTTTTCATTATTCTGGGTTCGTCAGAGGAACGACGTATTTAAACGGCAATAAGCCGAAAACAATGGAATGCACGTCAAAAGACATCGGAGCAGAAAGTTTTACCAAATAAAAATAAAATTTATCAAAATCCACTAAAATTAATAATTTTTCGTCTTCAGGACTTTTACTATTGCTTCCTCTGTTGTTGAATTTATCCAAAATGTATCACTTTCATGGCGACTAACAACATTCTTAGACCCACGCTTTTTAGAAAACCACACTGAACCACGAAAATACTCAGAAATACTCGTCGTCATACATTTTTCTGAATAAGCTTCTAAGTCGTCTTGTAAATGTCTTCTCGTCGTTTTCTGTAATTTTTCAATTGTTTTTGTCTGTTCTTCATCCACTTCAAATTCCTCCATAGCTTTAAGGACGGCCAGATTCATTTCTTCATCTCGTGGGTGGCCTTTCTTTTCTGTCAGTTGTGTGGCACAGGTGCTAAACGCTCTTTGAAAAATTGTAGGCATTTATCGAAAAATACGAACGTTAATCATCGCACTTGTAATTATATATAACATCAGTTGAATAAAATTCGTTAACATACTCTAAACATCTAGTACATCACTAGCCCATTTAGCATATTTTCTTTTCTTACATACAGTTTTCGTAGCTTTATCAAACTTTTCAGCGTCTGTTTTCACCACATGTGTTTCTCAGGATCATCAATTTGGGCTTTGTGACCACAATATAAACAGTTCTCGTAAAAACTGAATGATGTAACTGGGGAACGGATTTTTTAGGAGAAATCGAGACAGGCTCTCCATCGAAATCTGCACGTAATTGTCTCTTCAACTGAACTATGCGTCTCACACCTGTGAACTTTTTCCGGCAGTTCGAATGCACATGCTGTCCTTCAGATATATTAAGCTTGATCCTTTATCACATGATGCAGAAATAATCCTTATTAAACCCTTTCTTGTTACTTTAACAGTTTGTTTGGATTTAATATGGTCATTAGAAAATACACACACATCACTGTTCAATGCAGCCACCTTTTTTTTACAATACATTCATCAAATTGTAAACACAATCCCTTAACAATTTGTAGCACATTCCAACGGTTTTACATGTACTAATTATTACCACGTTATCCACATTACAAATCTACTGTCTCTAGTATCTTTAACGAAAATGAAACACAACATACTTACAGTATGTATAGAGATGGTGGAAAATCGCGAGAATGTTTTCTGCCAGCGTATTTCGCAAATCAGTGTAGCGTCATGTGTCATCAGTGGCGGCTCGTAGGTTGTTGCCAGGGAGGGCACAGGTTGCAGAGAACTGTATATGGCTGTGGCCTAGTGATGCTACAACCACTGACACGCTGGTATGTAGATGCCGCTTATCAATGACTGGTCACAACACAATAAGTAACCAGTAGATATTTCATGACCATTGGTATACGGTGGTGTGTTCACTCGAGTGTACAGTTCTCTGCAACTTGTGCACTCCCTGCCAAAAACCCACGAGCCGCCACTGTGTGTCATGTATTGTAGGCCGACGGTTGTGTGGCACAGTCTAGTTGTTTACAGACGTCCAGTTATCATTGGCCCAGTCAAATAGGGACTCGCCAGTAACGAAATAAAAGTGTCAGAAATGAATACATTGCATTGAAGCCTAGCAATCAGTAAAATTTGCCCGCTATAAATCACATTCTCTAAGCATATATCAATCTCGTTACTATCCGTTATAAATTAAATGTCTAATGGAACACTAGGAAAGAGTGCAGCATGCCGGCACAAAAATACACTAATATTGTCAGCTGTGCTCAGTCACATTGCTCGGATTTATCTACTAGCTGCATGGCACAAGACTGTGAGTTCATTTTGTTGCCGATGGCACCCTGCTTCGTTTCTACACAAAATAAAGAATAAGACATGTGTCTGTGAAAATAAGTAAGAAACATGCCATAAAGTTGAAAACTAATATTCAGGCAAAACCCAACACACACCCACACACGTCCATATTTTTCTTACTTGAGTTTTCCTATTTCACACTTGAAAGGATCATAACAACAAGACATAAATCCACACAGTACAATGCAATGCGGTTGAAATCTGTCGTATATTAAGTAGACCTAAACATACTGGTATATCCTGCAGCGGATTTGAAATCAATGAAAGCCATGAATAGGGTTATTTCCGCGACAAATATCAAAACACTTATAATAATATTTTAGTGGATTTTTGGTGAATTATATTTATGTTACCTAGGTAAAACGTTCTGCTCTTTAATTATGGTCCGAAATATTTTGACGTGTGATGCATTGTTTTCGTCTTATTACCATTTAAAAATGTTGTTCCCTGTGACAACCCCAGTATAAAGAAAGTGTTATTACATTTAAGCGGAAAGAAGTAAATTTTTATTGCGGAATAAAATTTTTTTGTTGTTCTCAATAGTTATGGCATACAATGTGCGGTTTCGGTTTAATTATACTATTGGCTTTTCGGGACAAATTATGAAAATAATGCCGTCTTTATGCGAATTAGTATGAAATTAGAACAAAACACATTGCCTATTGATCTAAAATATTTTGCTGTAAAGGGCACCGTTTTAGATTTATTTTATTATTTAATATTTTTTCGGGAACGAATTCCGGAAAAAGAAGAAGTTATAAGCGGATTTTCGTGGATTTTGGATATGTTATGGTAAATTTTGTGCTCTTTAATTTTTGTCTTTACAAGTTTTGTCGTGAGATGCACCGTTTTCGACTTGTTGATTTCTCCCCCCATTTTGCCGGAACAAATTCCGGAAAAAAAAGTAAAAACCGGAAGGTGGATTTCGGTGTATTTTCAATATGTTATTTTAAGAATTTTTCTGCGAATTTTGATGTAAAAAAACTCTTTTCTTGCAATTTGTCCATGTTTATTTCGTATCTTTCCTGGACTAAATTTTCTCACACCGATAAATCCCCGCACGGTTTTGTCACAAATATTATCATGATTTATACCTATTTTTGTAGAAATGAAACGCATAGTTTTCCTGATTTTTGCATACTAAGTATAATCAACTTGGCCGTGAAAATAAGTCAAAGTTATGAAAAATAAAATTTTACGAACACACTGTGCAGTATTTTGCTAAACGCCTTCGCAGAATTGTGTATTGTATGACTGCTCTGAGTATTGAATTTCTTCTAAGCATTCCATTAAAAAAGTATTTAGTTTTTTGAACCAATGTGAAATGAAACTACCTAACTGCTTAAACCACATGCGTGCAACATCACGGAATAATTTGCTTTAAGTATTGCTGCACTTGAAGCCAAATCGATTTGACATCGACAGACATGCGTTTAAGATGGAGATAATTTTTGTAGGTGTGTTTTAAATCGTGGTTAATTTATACTGACATAGGGTGCTTATTTTATAACATTCTTTATCCCTTTCTCAATCTTTATGCAAATACATTTACCGGGCAACTATAATTACGACAAGAATTTGTTTTCTGTAACTACAAATGATTCAGTTATTTTCTATCAATAGACTCTCTTTATGTAAAGATCGGATCTTAGGGTGTTGTTACGAGTGAAAGTTCTTTAACATATCTAAGATATTTAATTTGTATTCTACGACCATCCTCATTGAAAAACAAATCCGATTAAAATGTTGCTTGGAAGGAGACAGAAATACGTTATTTTTTCCCCTTTTTACATTTGTAACTCTTTTCTTAAGTATAGCCTTGTGTATATTAACGTTTTCTGCCGACACAAACTACAAATTAAATACGACACACGTGCTGCTCTCTCATAGCTTAAGATACTAACATAGTGTTAGTGCTGCTATCTCTTGTAAACGCAGACGAGTTGATATATTAACGTTTAAAATTGGGATTATAACGAGGAACATATAGGATTTATATTTTTATACCTTAATTTTAATAAATAGTAATTCAAAATAGGTTGTGAAAACTGAGATAATATAATTTAGTACGATACATGAAGGTTTTCAGAGCGCATCGTACAGTGTTGCCAAGCATATTGATATTTTGGTAAAGAGAGGTGTTACAGAACGCGTTACAAAGATAGTCACGAGTGACTATATCAATGAATGAGTGAGTGAGAGATATTCGTCAACATCGAGGTCTTAGGCGCTGGCGACGGGTGACATGATATGAGTGTGGAGCAACGCCGGAATGAAAGGGCGAGGGAAACGGGATATCACAGAGAAAAACTACCGGCCAACGGCACCGTCCGGTGAAAATCCGGGGACTGATCACGCCGGGGATCGATCCCGGATCGCCGTGGTGGGAGGAGAACGGTTTGACCAGACTATCTTAACCGCTGTCGCTCTTGAAAGAAAGTCACAAGTGATGATCTCTGTAGGTGGTTCGGGATAAACTGAACACTTTTGAAATCGTAGTTAATTTTTCTTTTCAGATAGTCAATACTTCCCAGCCACTTTTAGTATAAACTCAAAGGCATCTAATTAAGCGGCATTGGTCCACACCACCCCGGATTTATCCGTTTTTTCTCGATGACTTCTGTTCCAGTCGATGTATCAAAATCATTGTCACGACATGGTATAGATACAAACTTCATCAATTTTCTGAAATTGTTGGAACCATTATATATTCACTATTTTGCAATAGAAAAACAGCTGACCATGAAAATTTGACATATTTACTAGAGCGACTACAGAGGTCACAAAAGTTACATAAACAATGCCATATGGATTCCGGAAAGTGAATGAAACCATAAACCATGCCTAGAGACACTGAAAAATCGCAAAAATATTTAACATAGACTCCAATAAACTGTAGTATTTCAATCGTGACACGTGTGAACAGTTTTCTGACAAATCACACACGTTCTGTGTTAAAACTGTACAGTTCTAATTGGGTCTGTTGAAAAGGAACAGTACTTCATAAAAATGATGGCCAATACAGGTGCAAAACCTTCAGTGTTATACATAGCATGTTGG
The DNA here is from genome assembly GCA_003012365.1 of Medauroidea extradentata. NCBI lineage: Eukaryota > Metazoa > Arthropoda > Insecta > Phasmatodea > Phasmatidae > Medauroidea > Medauroidea extradentata. Next base: position 160,829 of record PNEQ01011252.1, on the reverse strand, counting down.
AGCTTAGTAAACAATCAACTTTACCTGCGATTTACCAGTGTCTCTAACCGTGCCTTGTCAACTTGAAAAAAGTATACCAATATCTGTATTCCTTGATTTGTAAAATAATTTGTGAATCCGATCTGAGAGGTGTAGATTGTAACATACTCGAAAATTTACATCTGGTGTTACAGTAAATAATTTTAAAATTATTAAATTATTATGCTAGTCATTGGAGGCCGAATAAAATAACACACACACACATATCTTAATATATAAAATGAAGTGTCCTGACACATTCACTCATCAACGCACAGCCTAAACTGCTGGACCTAGAACCATGAAATTTTGAGGTAAGCTTCCAATTGCCCCGTAGGCACCCATTAAGAAAGGATTTTTCGAAACTCGATAGTTAAGGGGGTGAAAAGGGGTGAAATGTGTTTTAAAAGAATCCTTGATATCTCATTAACCGGGAACGTGTTCAACCTTTACTGGAGCTATCTATACCAGATGTGAAGATAGAAAATAGACTTCCAGGAGTAAGTGTTTCGTATGCCCACTGCTCCAGTATCACGTTACTGTCACTGGCTATAAATTGCTGGGGCAGGCAACGCTCGCGTGCCTGCTCGTGTGACGAGTAGTAGTGGGATATGGCGAGAGCCTCTCGTCAGAGAACGCCCTCATCGATCCACGCCAGGCCGAGGCGGTCTTTAGCCGAGGTGTTGGGTGTAGGTTAACCGCCTCGCTTTCAATTCCAGCTCCGGGTGTGTGCCATTGTCCCTCGCCTGATAACTCTCTCCTTCCTCTTCCCCCTCCGCGTACATCCGCACACCCCACCCTTCACGCATAAATTACATCTTGCACCCCACAACTCCCGCCTACCCCCTGGCGACGCACGACGGCCGGCTTCATTACGTCTGTCCTCGGTACAGTAGTACCCCATGTAACGTCGAGACGCGCGGTGTTTGTCAAGCAGGGCGATTACCACCCCTTACAAACACCACCCTACAAACTACCAGCCTAGCAGTTTAAACGAGGAGCAAATGTTTAACTTAAACAACTGTCAAAATATCAGTATTAAGTATTCGTTATTCAAACCATAATTGCAACACGTGAAATCTTTTAAAAAGTACTTCTTCAGTTCTGTTTATCATAACTCAAAGTTTATCCTTAAAAAAAGCTATTAACAATTTTTTTTTCGATACTACTTTCCAATTCTCATAGTCCGTGACCAACTTTATGTTAAACCTTATTTAATACGTGTGTATAACTGTATGTATTACAATCTAATGTTAGAATGTTATTTACTATTTAAAATCCATGGTTGCAAAGTTGGTAAAAGCTAATTACATTGTTTTATGATTACCGTTTGTAAGTCGGCAAAGAAAAACAAAAGAAAAAAGGCCGGACAAAATAACTGTTTATTTTGGTAACTTTGTGAGCAAATATGTTCTTTTGGTGGCTACTTGGGTGGACACATTGTGCGTGTTTGACGGTTAGAAGTATCGAGCTATAAAGGCGACAAACTGCTCGCATCAATATTTATTATAGCCTGTTAGACACTAGTCCATGAACTCGCTGTCTTTTCACCAATACTCAGAGTAAACGTGTAGATACATTTAGCGGCGGATCCAGCTCTAGATTTTTTTAGGGGTTGCATTCCTAATAAGTAGCTATCCCCACACCCCGAGTAAAGAAGGAGGATCCGGGGGCCCTTTCCCGGCAAAAAAGTGGCGGCCGGGCCCCCTACCCCCTTGGATCCGTGCCTGGGTACGGTGAACCCCTTTTTATGGTCTTTTATGGCCAGACACACATATACCCAACCAAACGTTATTAACCTGGAAGAATTAGTTATCTCACTGTAGTGTTTGATAGTTAAATATACTTACAAAGCATGTATTTGACGCGTTTTCTATATTTTATCAGGAACCAAAAAAAAATTGTTGGAGCTATACATACTTGTTTCGCCATATACGAACGTATACGTGGTTGATTGTATCAAACATTTTTCTACGTGCAGCTGGTCATAGTTGACCATTTTATTTTACGACGAAATTTTAAGGACAGAGGTGCAATGAACATTGTTATAGGTTTTAATATTTTTCACTTAAATGTCCATACTTTAAAAAATCGCAAAAAAATCATTTTACCATTATGTATTAGCATAAGCGGAACGTTACATGAATGATATTGCTAAACAGACATCACTCACGCACTTATATCAGATTTAGAATTATCATCTGTCAGCTGAAATTTTGCTGAGACATGTGGCTCGTTAACTCTAACTAAACGTTTCCTAAACTTAAAAAACTTTTAATTACGATTGCCTTAACTTCGTTTTCATATATTGAGATCTAAAATCATGTATATTTCCTGTAAACGGTTTATTCACCGAAATGGCGCAACAATAACAAAATTGACTATCCGGGTTCGGTTCCTAGTGCTGGGAATGCTGATTTCAATTTTCTATAGTTGACCGGAATGGCTGACGAATCCTCTCATATTTATTGTCGTTATATCAAGTTGAGTGTTACCGTCTTTAGTCAACGAGACGTAAACTTAGTTAAATTAACTCTGTTTTCCTCGAGATCATTTAAATATGGTCCTAACCCATCTGACGGCAGACAGTTAGTTACATAAGTTTCTGATCGACAATTTTTGTCCTAACCCTAAATATGGATAAAAATTTAGGCTTATACAATCGTGTACTATAAATTTTTTTAACTGCGAATTCGTAACATGTTTCCAGCAGTTTAAATGTCACAAAATGTCATGTACAGAAGAACGAAGTTTTATTTCATGTGAGATTAAACATATGTTAGGGAAACATCATAATTACTGTATTTGATATCTGATAATTAAATGAAAATAAACTTTTTACTGCCTTTTTGTAGGAATGACCGTAAACCTGATAACTTCCTTATAGAAATATAAACTTCATGTACACAGCTTACGAAAACCGAATCGTATAAGAAGTTAACTCAAAAGCCAACTCATTAAAGACGCCTAAGTATAAAAATACGTTGTTTTTTTTCAGTGATACGCACGGATTGTTTTATAAATACAGTAAATGCATATGAAAACGTTAATCACAGAACATGTTTTTGTTTTGGTTCTTTTGTCATGTAAGCAACACAGCGATTCAGTAACAATGGAAGCGATACATGTATTTAAAACTGTTACAATAGTTAACACTGACATTTTAGGGTAAATGACCTGGAAAACGAACCTACGATGTCTCGATAGAGAAAAATTAAAATTTGTGCCATAGAATTATTTAATATATGTCCGAAATTTGTGGTAGCTGAATACACGTGGTTAAATAATTGAATCAATAATAGAGCGTTTGAGCTTGTATATTAAATACCTAGTCGTCTCATTACAGTACAGACAAAATGCAGTTGGTTTAGGTAGTGCTGAAACAACGCCCACTAAATAGAATTAAGAAACCATAACAGCACAGAGCAAAATGTATTATAAAAACGCCAGGAATACATTAGTTTTAATTCCTGGCGCGGCTATTCTAAATTTCGCTTTTCAATTTTATTTTTAATTTATTTTTTTTTTTAATATTCCTGTAGTTCATAGATGGTTTCATATCTGATTCGGCTTTACCTGTACTTTTATAAACCCGTGGTTGTAGTATTATAGGCTTCCATGGGGTACTTATACATGAGTGGTGTTTATCTTTTTTTTTTTTTTTTTTTTTTTTTTTTTTTTTTTTTTTTTTTTTTTTTTTTTTTTTTTTTTTTTTTTTTTTTTTTTTTTTTTTTTTTTTTTTTTTTTTTTTTTTAGCCAATTTGTTTCTGTCAGTAAACTCTATCCAAAACTTTACTGCGAACCGTCAAAAATTATATCACTATCGAAGAGAGGCTAAAGACATTGAAGTGTTTGAAATGTAGTTTCTATATTCTCAGAATAAATTAATTACATGTGATAGTTTGCCAAGTCGCAGTGGAAAAGAAACAGTAAAAACTAGCACTATAATATACACATTTTAACCTGTAGTATGTTAATGATGATGACTAAAATATATTATATTTGTTTACAAAATTTTCAAAATGCATCATGATACTACGTTGATCTACATCTCTCAATTACTGAGTAAGACATAAGCACACAAATAATACTACAGTTACAAATTTAGTTATAATATATTTTAAAACATATGTGAAGTAGTTAAACATTTTTCTCGATTTATAGTGAACGAGGATGCATATTCCAGTTAAATTTCTTGAATATGTTTCAGTTCGTTCAAAATAATCAGTAAATTATATTAACACAATTTTTAAAAAACTTATGCATGTGTGTATACCGACTACTATTAAAAATTTTATGGCACACAATGAATCGTTAAAATGTTAACAGCTTTGTATTTAATGAACATAACATTTTTGAACAATCGCTTTTGTAGTTTTATCACACTGAAAATATGCGTTGTCACGAAAGTGTGAATATTCAGACTTTTTAATATCTTAATTCATTTCAAGTTTGCCGAAGCTGTGTCGAATCAGCAGATAAATTTCCCGTATAATGACACAGTTTTTTCGTGAAAATTTGGCAGTAAAAAAAAATATGGAAGAGTAGTGAGGACGAACTAAATCAGCAGTTATCATGTGCAACTGGCCGGACGCGATGAAGAAACATGTACACTATCACCATCGTATGCTGAACAGTATGACCAGACAAGCCACAGCTAGTCACATGGGTTGATACTTGACAACTGCTGACGAGACAAACATCTCACCACCTAATGCAGTAGTCCAACGGCAAGACAGATATAAACCTTTTGGTTTTATACAAATATGCTGATCATTCTCGCTTCCAGTTCATTCTTGTCCCTTGCTCTCTTAACTTGCCTTGCTCCTGATCAGCGTACGAATAGGTGCTTCTTGCATTTTGTTCAACATTTATTACCGTTCACTGAATATTAGCCTTCTGCAGCAAACATTAGGACATTTGTATGTTGTTTTCCATTTCATTAACTTAAAATTAAAATTAAAAAAAAAAAAATAAACTGTTACAGCCTATTAATACCCGCTTACATTTTAAAATTCATATACTTTCCCTCGTGTTAAATATGTGTGTATAGAGGAGTAGGTGTGTGTGCTTATGTTTATATACATATTTATGCATACATATGTGTATATATATATATATACCCTACACACATTCATACTCTCCCTTTTTACTGTGCTTTGTTCTGCGTTTGGAGAATTTATTGATTAATTTATGCCGCTAGGCTTTTTTTGTCATTAGCAAGTTCCTTTGCATAATTTGCAGTCAACAATGTATGAGAAAAAACTCAGTCGTTGTTAAAGAATGTAAATTGCAAATAAAAGTTTTTGCATAGTAATAACTGATTTTTAGAATTACTTATTTGTTTCTGTTATCTATTAATATTACTAACAATAAAATTGTATTTAATTTCTAGTCAGCATAATGTACAGGTCGAAATAAATGAGAAATATTGTGAAACTATGTCATCAAAGAATGCTACAGTCTTTCTTGGATTTATTCAGCTTGTTTTTCGAACGACTGTCATTTTTAAAATCTCAACTACAATTTATAATTATTCAAAGCACAATTAGACGCGTTTTACACTTTTTCTGGCTTAGTTTTAAAATTTCCCACACTCATTACTACGACTTCGGAAGTGTTATTAAATATATTTACCTTACTTCTGAGTTTTAATGTATCCTGCAAAAATAGTATTTCTGTTAATAAAATTTTAATTCAAGAGGTTTTGAAATGAAAACAAACGTGTTGTATAATATTTTACTACTTGTTTTATTCCATATAATATATTCAGTGCTGTTGTCCATAATAGGGCCAACATGAAATAAAAAAAAGGAATAAACATCGGAAAGCAGTGTGTGAGAAAAGTTACAAATATTTTAATTAACTCCGAACAGATGTTTCGCATATTTCTGCAGCTTCGTGCTGTCCCTTGAAAAAGCCAACGGCCCTTTAGGCGATCTCCACATGTTGACGGTCGTACTCGTAAAATTCCGAACTGGGACGAGGACAAAATATTTTCTGCGTCATTTTTAGTATTAACTTTCCACTGCGTTGGCTGCTGCTGCGACATATCGGAAACACGAAGCGGCCTCTCTCACAGCCGGAAACTCGTCCGGGATTGAAACATTCGGAGGCGGAAGCGACGGACTCTGGCTCGCCAGCTGTTCTGGCCGGGGAGACCTATAAACATGTTCATTACTGTGATATTTTCTTCTCCCACCTTTACTTTCTCTCTCTCTCTCTCTCTCTCTCTCTCTCTATCTCTTTACGCGGGCACTCATTAGCTACCCCCGTCCTGCTCTACCCCTTAAGGGCGTTCAAGTGGTACAAAATCATAATTTTATATTTACATGAAACTGTGTCAGTTCTGTAGACGATACTTATCAGTAAAGTTCCCTCTTACGAAATAATGTTAACTCGCATAGTTTTCTCATAATGGCGCGTCAAAGTTAAAATTTGCATGTTACGCTGCAATAGACTTACGCAAATGAAATATTTACATTGAAATAACATGCCATGGGCTACGTAACAAGAATTTATAAACATGAAACGTAACATTTAAAATCTGAAAAAAAAAAAAATCACAAATATACAGGAAAAAGTTACAAATGTAGCTTTTTTATACAAAAGTTTTTCATTGTGAGTTTTTGTAGTTCAAGTTTACGTATACCATGACATGTTATTTCACTGTAAACGATTTCGCTTAAGTATTTCAGCTGATTTTCACTATTTTTATGGCAGCGTAAAGCATAATTTATGCCGACGATAACATTGCTAATAACACGTGTTTTCAACAACGTTATTAACAATGTATGCTTGATAATTGTGGACAACATCATGTTGTCAACATTTTTGCCAACATTCTGAAATTAACTTTGTTAATATTTATATAGAAAGTTTAATAATATTCGTTACCAACATTTTCTTGAAAACATTTGCACGCAAAAAAATTAAGAATTTTAGAAACATGTTGATAACTTCGTCACCAACACTGTTGATGACATTATTTTCCCGATCCATTCTTTGGCGGTCTAGATAAAAGGATGTTGGTAACTAAAGTTACTAGCAATGTCATCAACATTGATATTTACATCCATTCATCATTCTTACAACATTATTACTAACACTGGTGTTTTCAGCAATGCTAATTGCACGTTTGTTATCAACATTGCTATAAAATAGTGCACCATAGCTTAGATTTTGTTGATAACATTTTCGTAGCTGAAATGTTGTAGTTAACATTGTTACTGTAATATTTTTTTTGTGTAAACTGGGCTTAACATGCAATTTTTTTCATTAACGCACCGTTATGAGAAAACTGTGCGCGCTGAAACAGTTTCGTAAAAAGAATCTGTACCCGTAACTAAAAAATCAAACTTTGTTTTCGTATAAATATAAAATGCTGATATAAAACGCACATGGCCAGCCTTAAACAACCCACCAGGATTTCAATCCCGGACGCGGGAGTATCACAAATGTGCAGGATGGGAGAAGTGGTTATTAGATATACCGCCAGGGGTGGCCTGGGATATGCGAGGGTTGTTGTCAACGGCGCTACGAAAACTACGCATGCGCGATGGAACTTTAATAAACGTCCGTAAGAACAACCCCCTACCACCCTCCGCACGTCCTTTGCCCACACACCCTGGGGATTAAGGAGGCAATACGAAGATAGGGGGGAGAGGTTGGAATGTCACACGAGGGAGGAAGCTCGCCATAATAATCACCGTCGTCACGAACATGTTAAATTTCTGAACGCCCCCCCCCCCCACTTCCCCTCTCCTTCAAGACTTCAACACGCAGATCCAGGCCCACTGCTCTCCGATTTCCATCCATACCCTTGACTTGGACTGCGCGAGGATTCATACCGAGTGTCAGCCTCGGGATCCGCCGGCCGAAATTGAAGAGCGATATCTTTCACTCTGCTCCCCGAGCTTCGATTCAATATCCCGCGATATCCGTGAGCTATGATCTTCGTCCATAGACCTTCCTTTTCATCCGCCTTCCCTGATCTTGCCCCAGCAATCGAGTCATCACGATTTTCACCAGGGAATTTGTTTGCCACGATACTTGAATTTCCAAATAAGTGCTCCCTACATGTTTTTTTATTGCCAAATGAATTAAATGTTATATTTAAGCATATGTGGAGTAATTTACGAAACTAACACATAAATATAGTTTTCTTGTTTTGTAAGCACGAGTTTATTATATTTTTTTTTTGTTCAACGGAGAGTACCTGTTACTTAATTGATTATGTATTTAAAACAAGCGAATCCGTGTTCACTGCCGTATACTCAAATCAGTCTGATATTTGAAGTAAAATTGTTATTATATTTTTTTAAATATTCAAACTGACTTCAGAGCTACTGCGTACTATACATGTCAAGATTTGTTTCTTAATAATATATTTGTCATTTGTTTATTATTTTACATATATTTCCTTCGGATATACCAACGCCCTCTATTTTATATAGAAATCAAAACAATGATGTATCTAAGATACTCTTCTATTCAAAGCTGCTTAGCTATATGCAGATTCGATGCCAAAAATGTTTGTGTTCTTGATACTAAGTCTTACTCTCGTCTCTAATGCAGTATTTGAAATTGGTCAAAATTAATAACTTTAAACAATAGTTAAATGATGTTTCGCGCTCTTACACTGAAAGAATAGTTTTAAAAGTGACGCTGATTCAAAAAGCTGTTTCAGCTACGGCTCAACTCAAGCTGGAAACAAAAACAAACATGATGACCTAGACTAAATGGCTGAGCTTGGATAATCCTGACTCTCACTCTTCTCGAAAGTCATGTCTTTTCTTGGAGAAATTCGTTTTCTGCGTTCCCAACCTATTGAAAGCGCAAATATTTTTATTCCATTTCTTTCGCTTGCGTGGGATAATCTGGATTTGGAACTTGACTGCTGAGGGGTGAAAATAAAAAAAGGGAACTTTGTCGTTATGTAAGGTTTTTTATAATCCGCATTTTTTACGGCTCGTTACGTCTGCTGCGGACCCAAAGAAACGGCTCGCTAAGCCAGAGAGGAAAAATTATGTGGGCTACGACCTGTTAGAGCAGGACAACGGGTACCCTGGGAAAATGCAGCTACTGGTCCCGAAAACATATTTTCGCTCTCCTTCCTTTCTCTCCATCTCTCTGTCACATTATCTCTCCTACCTCTTTCCTCCCTAGGAATCTTAAAAAGAATCTGTTTTCATTGAAAATAATGACGATAAAAGATTCTATGTAGCCAGATTTTTAGCGTTCAAGTATCCTCTGGGCGCAAGTTATTGCCATGAAAATTAACCACTGCATGTGTAAAAACCAGCTTTCTTCACAACTTTCAAATGAGGTATTACAGAGTAAATATTACAATATTCTTATTAGTTTAGGATATATTTTATCTTCAAAATTTAATAGTTATTGTTCTGGTGTTTCTCAAAACTCATATGGTATCGAGTTATCATTAAGGGCATACATTTACACAGAAAATTGTTAGAATGTCGTACAGAACGCAAAAAGTTAACATAGCCTAAGTATTTTTAACATTTCTTTTTCGCAAATCTCAGCGTTTATGACATAATATAATTTGCATAGAATTAAATGTTTTCATAATCACCTTACTTCAAAGAAAGAAAAATGTTTAGTAAAGTCATCTTTGTAAAACGTGTTTACCGAGCGGAGTTGTGCAACGGTAAAACGTCGGAACTTCATATATCATGATTTTAATTTGCCATGGTGTCGCGAAATTGCTCTATACGAATGTTGGCTGTATGTTTTACGCAGGCCGTGGCCAATTCCTCGCCCTGTTTTTGCCATTCCGTATAGTTGCATGTGACCGTTAATAATGGCATTGCAATGTAAAGTAAATTTCTGCATTTGATATAACATTTATTTTCCGGCTTAACAACACAAGGATTCATGTAATTCACGTGTACAGACTGCACCGTGTGAATTAGTAACCAAACCTTAGAAAAAATACTCTTCGATAAGAAGATCGGGTTGCCCTTAAATTGCGATAAAGTCTATGTCTTAAAGCACACTCGCTGCATGTCCATGCAAACCGTCAAAGTCATTAATTTTTAAAATAAAGTTTTAACTTGCTAGCAAAGATAATTTGTACATAATGTATTTTATAAATGAAACAATGGAAAAAATAATACATATAGTATAATTTGTTACTGTAACTTGTGAGAATAATACGAAATTAATTTTTAACAGTTTATAAACGTGGATATACAACATTTCTGCCTTAAGTCATCAAAATTTACTTTAGAATTACATAAACCCGGAAAGTGGAAGTATGTGGTAAGGTTCTTAGCTGGTTAGTATATACGAACTGTACAACGTGGATATGTGACCAAAACAAAACAAAAATGATTATTTGGTAAAACATTGCAAGGCCGTTATTTACAAGATAAGTTCAAAACATCTGAGAGCGGGAATGTCAGGTAGTTTGTTCTCGCAATCATTCCATTTTCTCATAAATATGGGCGTGACGACTTTTGGCCGAAGCGAATTTCATACAAGGTTTTGATACCATATTCACTTGTCAGAAACTCGGAATATGTTAAGGGGTATGTAAAGGTAAGAAGTCGAACAAACGATTGAAAATTTCAATCGTCGATAAAATCTGAACTACTCATCATAATTCGATGAGGAATTTTTGCGGAGTATATATTTTATTTGCGGGCATCTGTTTGTACAGCACTCAGCGGTAGTGTATGCTTTGCTTTCGAAAAAAAAATTGAAAACTTTTTTTTTTTAGAAAAATAAGGGCTTGAAGCCACAAAATCCAATAAAATGGAAAACCATAATGTTTGTCGATTTTAATGTGATAATATCCCGGCCTCTATAATAACCGAATTCCAAAAATACGCACGTTTTTACTTTAAAATAGTTTTAACATAAAGAAAGCTCTGCAAGAGGTTTTGGGATAAAAAAAAAGTATTTTCAAACCAAAACTCGAGTATTTTTTAAATTTAGATTCCGTTTTTATGGATTTGTGGCTTCAAGGCCTTATTTTACTTAAAACAGTTTTTAATTTTCTACTCGAAGGCTAAGCATACTATCGCCTAGTGCTGTATAGACGTCCGAAAAAAACAATCTAATCAGCAAAAAAGTTCCATCGAATTATGATGAGTAGTTGAGATTTCATCGAAGATCGAGTATTCCAGTCGTTTACTCGACGTCTTGTCTTTCCGTACCCCTTAAGGCTTCTGCCTACCTCGGAGCGCGGCGGGAGCAAGGATAGGGTTTTACATGTTAAACTAAATTCCGTGTATCTCAGTCACCCTTTCAGATATCGCTTTTAGATAGCAACCATTTTCTGATTGATATGAGGAGAATACTGCTACATAAACGAAAATGTGAAAATAATTTTATGAGTACGGAGTTTCGAGTGTTAAATCGGCATGAAAACACTTATTTGCTCATAGTTTTCAGGGTATTGATATAACTTGCTAAAAGATTCCGTAGCAGTGTGGGCCGTATCTTACTAAACAAAAAAGTCAGTGGTGGCATATATGTAGGTTTGAAAGTGACTGAGATATTTAGGAATATAATTTAACCTGTAACGCCCTATCCTTGCTGCCGCCGGAGCTCTGAGGTATGCAGAGTCCTTAAGGTTCAAATATCAGATACGCAGTTCTATTATATACAATTGGACTAAACGTACTATTCGAGTCTATTTTCAATCTACATAGCAAACTCAGTCCTATTCCGTGGTGTCCGAGCGTTCAGATCGCTCGGCTCCCACAAATGTGATACGGGTTCGATTCCCGGCGTGTTCAGCCTGGATTTTTCGCATGTGGGAAACGTGGCGGACATTGTTGGCTGGCGTGTTTTCTCGGGGAGCTCCCGTTTATCCCGGCCTTTCTAATTCCGTCACTTCTACATTGTAGAGTTTCATTTCTCGTCATCCATCAGGATATGCAGATGCCTATGAGCGTCCAGTTAAGAATCTGCACTCGGGGTACGATAGCCTGCCCTCTGGTACCCTCCCTATGTTATATTCATTTATTTTACTCAGTCCTAACAGTTGAACATTCACGGTATCGCTGGTATTAGTGTGTGTCTCTCTAGTGACTGGGTGTTGTGACTTTGCAGACTCGGACTACCAGCTGATGGAGGAGGCGCAGACGCCCGCCGGACTGAGCAAGACGCCACCGCCTCTGCCGTCGTACGACGACCACGCCAAGTGCAACAGCGCTGCGAGGAACGGCGACCTCTTGGAGAACTACAAGGCTGCCAGGGCCCGCTACCCACAGTACACGGTGAGACACTCTCTGTAATAATTCAGTGAATTGAGTGAAAGATTTTGGTCAGCACATAGGGCGCGGTTCATCTCAGTTTTCAACGTCATTTTTATGTTTATATTTGCACCAGATTTTAATTTTCTTATTTTAGACATAAATCGTGCCTAAATCTTCCTCTTAGAAAATTGTTGTATCTCTCATAGTGTTCACGTAATGAGTCGTAAACGTCAAAATTTGCGCTTTACGGTTTTATGTACGCCACTAAAACCAACTGACTTACCAAACCGAAAAAAATCACAGTGTATAACAATGTTGTAGGCTATGAAATGACACACATAAACACCAAAAATAAAATAATTTTGTATTTAATAAAAAAAATGCTGAATTTTGATATGAAAATTTAAAAATTTAGAATTTTTTTTAAAGTAAAAAATTTGTTTATTTTGGTTTTTATATATGTCAAATCATAGACTACATCATTGTTATGTATTGTGAATTTTTTCGATTTGGTATGTCAGTTGGTTTTAGTGGCGTACATAAAACTGTAAAGCGCAAATTTTTATGTTTACAACTCATAACGTGAACACTATGAAAGATACAACAATTTTCTAAGCGGAAGATTTAGGCACGATTTATGTCTAAAATAAGAAAATTAATATCTGGTGCAAATATAAACGTAAAAAAAGACGTTGAAAACTGATATGAACCGCGCCCTGAACATCGAGGACTTCAGCCCTGGTGAGGGGTGACATGAGGTGAGTATGGAGCAGCGCAGGAATGAATGGGAGGGGGAAACGGGAGATCCCCGAGAAAATCCACAGGCTAACTCCATAGTCCGCCACGATTCCCACATGCGAAAATCCGGGGATCGACTCCGCCGGGATTTGAAGCCGGATAACCTAGTGGGAGGCAAATTGTCGGACCATCCGGCCACCGCAGCCCCGTATTTGAATGAAATAGTGTTAGTTTTATGGACGTTAATTGGAGGTGCATTTTCCTCTTAATAAAAAAAATTAGCTAAGCCAGTTTCCCAAAATGGTATTTTAATGTCAAACATTACATGTATTTATTTCATACTCATCAGAAAACCAATGAATATAATGAAACGAATTAAATCGCAGTGAAACATTTCACGGCTTTCTGTTTGAAGCATATAAAATCCCACTACAAAAATAGTTTTTTTTAAATAATTCCTGTAAGTAACAAACAAATTTAGAATTTTTTTTTTTCGCATTGTGCACGTAAAAAATGTCGTACAACATTTTGCCACGTACATTTTCGTCTTCAAATTAGCCAGCGGCGTCATTTCAGGTTTTTCTTTGGGGGGGGGGGGG